>CAUYLG010072808.1:0-29006 GCA_963573385.1 Cacajao melanocephalus | reverse complement strand
ACACTTTTCAAAAGAAGACATTTATGAGGCCAACAAACATACGAAAAAATGCTCATCATCACTAGTCATTAGAGAAATGCAAATCAAAACTACATTGAGATACCATTTCACGCCAGTTAAAATGGCAATCATTAAAAAAATTTGGAGACAACAGATGCTGGAGAGGATGTGGAGGAACAGGAACACTTTTACACTGTTGGTGGGAGTGTAAATTAGTTCAACCATTGTGGAAGACAGTGTGGCACTTCCTGAAGGACCTAGAAATAGAAATTCCATTTGACCCAGCAATCCCATTACTGGGTATATATCCTAAGGACTATAAATCATTCTATTATAAAGACACATGCACACATATGTTCTTTGCAGCACTGTTTACAATAGCAAAGACCTGGAACCAACCCAAATGCACACTGATGATAGACTGGACAGGGAAAATGGGGCACATATACACCAGGGAGTACTATACAGCCATAAAAAAACAATGAGTTTATGTTCTTTGTAGGGACACAGATGACCCGGAAACGATCATTCTCAGCAAACTGACACAAGAACAGAAAATCAAACACCACATGTTCTCACTCACTGGTGGGTGTTGAACAATGAGAACACATGGACACAGGGAGGGGTGCATCACACACGGGTCTCTTGGCGAGGCCTGGTTAGGGACAGCAGTGTGTAGGGAGTTGGGGAGGGGTAACACGGGGAGAAATGCCAGATGTAGGTGATGGGAAGGAGTCAGCAAATGATATTGCCATGTATGTACCTATACAGCAATCCTGCATATTCTTCACATGTACCCCAGAACCTAAAGTGCAATAAAATATATACATTTAAAAAATAAATAAAATCACAATAAAATAATAATAAAAGAATGAAAGAAAAAGAAGTGCTCTGCCCATTCCCAGTGGAATAAGGGTTGATGTTGGAAATCTCAAAGTCTTTTTCAATTCCCAAACTCTTTAAAGAGATTGTGAGTGTGCAGTGATGAGACACAACTTTCTAGACAACTCCCGGTTTCCACCTGACTGCCTCTTTCCCATGGGCAGCTCACTTGATAACTTATTTGCTTTTTCACTGCTGGTTTGTGTGGCCTGTTAAAAGTTCAGTTTCTCCTGCCTTCTGCTAATTCTTCTATAATTTGACAAACAGATTACTATGCACCCATCAGGTTCTAGACGCTGAAGACACAAAAGTGAAAAAGATGCAGTCCAAAACGTTAAATAGCTCACAGACTAAGTTGGGAGACAGATATATACATAACTCACTAGAGGAATGTGGTAAGAGATTCTATAAGGGGGTGAAGAAAGCACTTTGGAAATAGGGAGGCAGGAGTCAAAAAGCTGCCATCACAATCTGTGTTAATTCCTAAAGATTACAATTTTATGGTCATCTTTAGGGGTCCTAAGAGAACAATGAAATACTCAAAACCAAAATATACTAAAAATTCTAAATCTTAACTAAAATAAATCAGAGGAATAATTCTGTGTGGAGATCATCCACAGATCCTCAGCCGAGGGCAGTGCTGCAAACACACAGGGTGAAACCACAAAGCCTGGTAGGGTAGTGGTTACAGACTTAAATGTGGAGCAAAAGTGCTAGAGGTGACTAATTCTGGGGGATATTGGAGTTCTGGTCCAATCTAAACAGAGAGACTTGTTAACATCCCAGACATTCACTAAGACTCCAGAAAGGTATAGGAGTAAATACCATACCTTACAGTAAATTTTAATCCAGACAATACTGGCCAATAAAGTACCAGCAAACACATATGGTAATTTCAATTCAAATTTAAATTAACTTAAATTTAAAATTCATTTCCTCAGTCTCATTAGCCACGTTTCAAATGCTTAATAACTCAATGTGACTGATAACCATATTAGAAAGCATAGACATAGAACGTTTTTTATCATTTTAAGAGAAAGATTTACTGAATAGCCCTACTCTAAGAAAGCTGAAAACCAAGCCTGACACAAAATCAAGAAGAGCCACCCAAAACTTATCTATCTCAGCAGCCTTTAAAGAAAGACAACATAGGTTGTCTTTCTAAGATATTGTAAACAGTCTGAATTATACTGTCTTTAGCATACAATAAAAAATTCTAGACATAGAAGCAGAAAAATGTGGACCCTAATCAAAGTGAGGGTAACTACTAGTGAATACAGACCATTAGAAAACCTAAATGTTGGAATTTTCAGACAATGAATTTAAAACAGGTATTATAAATTTGTTCAATTACATTAAAAATATTGTCATAATGAGTAAAGAGACTGCGATTCTTAGAAAAATGAATAAAACATAAATTCTAAATTACAGTATCTGAAGTGAAATATTCTAAATTATATTCTAAAATATACTGAATTATAAATTATATTTGAAATGAAGTATTCTAAATTATATTCTAAATTATAAATGTTCTAAATTATAATATTTAAAATAAAGTATTCACTCAACTAGCTAAACAACAGATTGTAAATGGCAGGAGAAAAGATCAGTCAACTTGTAAACATAGCCCTAGAAATTTTAACCCAATCTGAAGAACAGAATTGGGGGGAAAAATCCTAATCATAACAAATGTAAGTATTCATGCTTCTTGTTTCTTTCCCTAAAATTTATATTTGATTATACTTTAATAAACTTGTCAAATTTTTAACATGTAAATCATACAAGATATGCCATGTATATTTTCATTTATCCAAATGCACCATCACATTAATGTCAACTCTTAATGACTAAAAAGCTGATTGTTTCATCAAAATGAAATCTTCAGCCAATTTAATCACTGTTTGTTTAGCATTATCTAAACAAAAGCCACATTCAAAAATGATGATAGATTTTCATCAAATTTGGAAGCCTTCTGAAGAATATTATAATCCTATTGATTTGATTCATGAGTCATTTGGCATCTTAAAACAAGATAGCTACAGCTAAGATTTCAATAAAATGTATCTTCTGGGCTTCTTAATGTGTTTCAGTGCAGCATGTTAGTGGGTAAAAGTTCCAGAAATATGTTCCTTAATTCAACAAGCATTCATTGAATATATACTATGTGTTAGAAATTATGCTGGGGATGCAGAAATGAAATAGACATGATCATTTATTATTATACTGAGTGAAGATCCAAATTGACAGAACTGTTAGAACTCAAGTAATAATATTAGGCCCTCTGTGGGTCTCCCAAAATGGAGGAAGGAGGTAAGATGCAGAAAGTGCCAACGAAAAGAGTAATACAAACTTCATTAGAAGGAAAGGTCTAGATTGAGAGGGGGCCTCCTAGTTATAGATCAGACAGAGGCTTGACCTACAACACCAGCAAACCGGACTTCTAAAGTGCTTTTAGGTTACTTTTTGCACCTGACTAGAGATGGGCTAAAGAAGCAGCAGTAGATTGCAATATGAAGACCAAGAGATCCTAGGGTGATTAACTCAGTCAGGTCCGAAGTGAGCCAAATAATCCAATGTTCCTTCACTTAACAATCATCCTTGCATATATTAATTTCTGATTTTCTATGAAAAAATTAGACATAAAAGAGGAACTTTATTGTTATAAGCTAGTTATATATCCATGTAAAATTTCCATACTCATAAATTCATAATACAATTGATATAACAAAATAAATGGGACATACAGCTAAATAGTGTTTAATTTCTTTATTAAAGGCTTTCGCAGCACACTTAATCTTGGTGATGGAAATTGTTAAAACGTGCATTCTGAATGAAGAGAACCCCCCCCGCCACTGCCGCCAGACAGGCTTTGTGTGAGCAACATGGCTGTTCATTCACCCGGACGAGGACAAGCTGAGTCCGAAAAGAGAGTCAGTGGAGGGCGGTGGGGTAGGAGTTAGTTTTATAGGTTTGGGGTAAGAAGTGGAACGTTACAGAAGTTGCAGTTTAGGGCAGTTTTTTGCAAGCTGGGAGGGGGTTGTAGGTTTGCAAGCTGGGAGGGGATCATAGGGGCTGAAGTCATGAGGTTGACCAAGGTCAGTTACAAAGTCCAATGGCCTTATCAATTGTGGCAGGAATAAGAAACAATAGAAGAATGCCTGCAGTTAGTTAGATGCCACAGGTGTTGATCTTTCCTTCTTTTGTGGTTTTCCCCTTACTTCAGACTTTCTAGTTCTGGGAGGCCATCCAGAGGTGTACATGTGAGTCACAGAGGTTACCATGCCATCCATGGTACAGTCCAACCTTACATTCCTATCCTATCTTTTTATGTTAGTAATACAAAGGAAAAGGAAATAAAGAGTGGAGGGCAGTAGAATCTTAGAAAAGCCGGCACAGAGGGCTGATGGGATGATGTTTCTCAGGGCTTCTTCAAGCAGGATAGGGGGCAGCATGGAAACCTAAAAATGGGAAAGAATTTACACTGCTGGGAGATCTCAGGGCAAGGGGTAATATTGTGGGGTTGTCAGAAGGAGCATTTGTCGTATTGATTGGTTATTGCCTGTATATGATTTTGTAGGAATTGAGAGATTAATTGGAAAACATAGGATCCAAATAAGAGAAGGTGAAACATATGTATCAGAGGACTAAGGACTGGAAGAAGCCATGACACTCAGTTAGGGAGTGTGCAGCCAGGCCACCCAGGTCCAGAATAACCATTTGCCTGATTAGTGAGCTTTTGGGTTCTGTCTTTTAATCTATTGATGGCATCATATATGAGGCCGGACTGGTTTACATAAAAACAACATTCTTCATTTAGGAATAGGCAAAGACCTCTTTTTCAGCAGTCAGTAAATTAAGACTTCTGTAGTTTTGGAGGACAACTGCAGCTAGAGAATATACTTGAGCTTGAAGAAGGAATAGTGATTGAATTAATTCTGCAAAGCTAGCAGAGAAATTAGAGTGGTTATGGAAGGTGACGATTCAAGTAGTAAGGCCTGCTGTGCCTGTGCCGAGTGCAGTAGTAATTCCTAACCCTACAAGTAAGGGAATCAATGGAATGACCCACTTGTGTCATGTCGGGACCACAAGGGGAACAGGGAGGCTTTGGTTCCATTGCCAAGCTGAATCTGGGGAGTAACGAAAACTAGGGTACAAGTGCCTGTCCAGGTGGTAGGAAGGCAGATGTAAAAAGAAGACCCACAGAGGAAAAAGAAAGTCCTTGGCTTAGACAGAACTGGAAGTGTAAACTGAAAAGGTGGGAAAGTATTCGGAGAGGCTGCAGGTTTGGACCCAAATGCCAAGGAAACCAGCAAGGGCTGCAGCTGTTAAAGGTTGTAGCAGGGTTTGGTAGGGTAACTGTGTGGAGGGAGAGCTGCAGAGGGTAAGCAGGGTGTAGCCTGTAATTTTAAAAGATTCGAAGACTATCAGGGCAGTAGTTGCTGCACACATAGACATAGGCATGAGGGCCATCCCAGGACTGTGAGGTTAAGATGTTTGAATAAAAAGGCTAAAGGCTGTGGGCCTGGCTCCTGTGTAAGGATTCAGACAGCACAGCCTTTTATTTCTGCTGTGTAGAGAGAGAAGGGTTGAGAGGAGCTGGGAAGCGCTAAAATAAGAGCAGTCTGTAGGCCTTTTTTGAGAGAACAGAAGGAAGAATGGGGGAAAGATTTGGACTCTATAGGGTCAGCTAAGTTTCCCTTTGTCAGTTTATAAAGTGGTTTGGTTTTGAGGGCAAAACCTGGTATCCAGAAGCAAAATTATCCTGGGAAAGGACTTGACTAAAGTAATGAGGGCTATCTCGGAAACCCTGGGGAAGAACAGTCCAGGTTAACTGCTGGGAATGGTGGGTGTCAGGGTTAGTCCAAGTAAAGGTGACAAGAGGCTGAGAGGCAAGAACCGAATAGTGAGTTATAGAAGGGGTTATAGAAGACAGAAGAGTGTAGGGGTTTGGTACAACAGGATGGATGAGAAGTACAATCTGATTAATGAGGTGGAGGTCTTGAACTAGCCTGTAGCATTTGTCTGGTTTTTAGAAAGGTAGGATAAGGGAATTGTAAGGAGAGTTAGTGGCAACTAAAAGGCCATGTTGTAGTAAGCAAGTAATAACAGGATTTAGGCCTTTTAAGGCTTGTGCTGGGATGGGGTACTGGCGCTGGGTGGGATAAGAATGGTTAGGTTTTAAGAGGATGATGAGAGGTGAGTGACTTGTAGCAAGGAATGGGGAGGTGGCATCCCACCCCCTAGGATTAAAGTAGGGGGACATAAGGGGAGCGATATTGAGGGAGGCATGGGTTTGGGGCGGAGAGCAGCAATGAGATGTGGCTGTAGCCCAGGAATAGTTAAGGAGGCACACAATTTTGCTAGGATCTCTCAGCCTAACACGGGAACTGGACAAGTGAGGATGATTAGGAAACAATGTAGAAAGGAGTGCCGGCCTAATTGACACCAGACTTGGGAAGTTTTGAGAGGCCTGGAAGCCTTGTCATCAATTCCCACGACAGTTTTAGAGGCCAAAGAGACAGGTCCTTGAAAAGAAGGCAGCATGGAGTGGGTGGCCCCTGTGTTGATTAAGAAGGGGAAGGACTTACCCTCCATTGTAAGAGTCACCCAAAGCTCGGCATTCGGGATGGTCCAGGGGCCTCTGAGATGATCAGGCAGCATCAGTCTGCAGCCGCCAAGCCAATCCAGTCTGAGAGCTTTGGATTGGAGTTCCAGGAGCCTGAGAGCAGCAATGAGAGTCAGGCAGTCCAACTTTCAGTGGGGCCCTGCACAGACAGGGCAGGACTTAGGAGGAATCCTGGGCTGTGGGCATTCCTTGGCCCAGTAGCCAGGCTTCTGACACTTGAAACAAGGTCTGGGAGGGGTGACTGGACACTGAAGTCTGGACGCTTTGACGTCTTTGTGAGCTGGTGGTGTGGCTGGGGTTTGTCCTATGGCAGAGGCAAGCATTTGTGATTCTGAGATGTGCTGCTGTTTAGTTCTCACAGAATAGAAAAATGGTAAGTGCCATTTTCTGGCCATTTGGAACCATGGTCTAATTTGTATTGAAGCCAGGTCATGTTACAGAAAAAAATGAGACTTTTGGGTTTCAGAATGGGCAACAGTTGAAGAGGTTTTATGTTTTTTAGGACACAGGTTAAAGGCAAAGACTGAGGAATAGAGAGCAGAATATTGTCCATAGCGAAGGAGTTAAGTTTTAAGGAGAGGAGTAGAGTTGAGGAGAAGGAGCAAGCAGCCACCAGAGTTTTCAGTAGGCATCCCTGACTGATTCCTGAGCTGCAACGCGGGTGAATGATCAAGGCAGGTGTCCCCACGATTGACCAGACACCAAGCAAAGACTGTCTTCCTGAGTCCACGACCGACGTCGGAGTTTTTGAGCACGAGGGAGAGACTTGTCTCCTCTGAGTCTGCACGGATAAAGAGTGGCTCCTTTGTCTCTATTAGGAGAAAGATTTAAAGGAAAAGAGAGAAAGAGGGAGAGACTTGTCTCCTCTTCTCTGAAGGAAAAAAGAGGGACTGCCTAACCGATCTGAAGGTAGCTGTTGAGCACACTAAGTCTGAACTGCTGGGCTGGTCTGATGTGTTGAGATCTCAGGTGGGTCTCTTCCCAGAGAGGCAGTGGGGACGGGGTGCTGGTCTCCCCAAAGGAGTACCACTACCTCGGGTTTCTGGCACCAAATGTTTAAACACATGCTCTGAATATGGAGACACACACACACACCTCCCCCCCCCGCAAACAGGCTTTATGTGAGCAACATGGCTGTTTATCCACCCAGGTGAAGGCAGGCTGAGTCCGAAAAGAGTCAGTGAATGGAGGGCAATGGGGTAGGAGTTGTTTGGGGTAAGCATTGAGAAGTTACAGAAGTTACAGTTTAGGGCAGTTTTTTGCAAGCTGGAAGGGTATTGTAGGTTTGCAAGCTGGGAGTGGATCATAGGGTCTGGAGTCAGGAGGTTGACCAAGGTCAGTTACAAAGTCCAATGGCCTTATCAATTGCAGCCAGAATAAAAAAAAAATAGAAGAATGTCTCAAGTTAGTTAGGCATTGCAGGGGTTGATTATTAATTCTTTTGTGGTTTTCCCATTACTTCAGACTTTCTAGTTCCGGGAGGCCACCCAGAGGTGTACGTGTGGGTCACAGAGGTTACCATGCCTTCCATGTCGTGGTCGGACCTTACAGAAATATTTTACTTTATTTTACCTCATTCCTATACTGGGAATATTACATATATATATATATATATATATATATATATATATACACACACACACACACACACACACATTTATTTATATAAGTGTGTGTGTATATTTATATGTATGTGTATATTTGTGTATACACATATAAATTGTGTGTGTATATATTTACGTATATACATATATGTGTGTGTATATGTATATACATATATATACACACACAATTTATATATATGTGTGTATATATATACACATACAATAAATATACACACAGACTTATATATGTGTGTATATGTCTATGTAAATGTCTATATGTATATATAAATATGTATACATATAAATGTATATTAATATATAATCCTAATGTATAATATATTAATTCCACCTTTGTGAAGTCAAAAATTGCTACATTTATGTAAATACTCTATGTTTATCTACTTGGTAAGCCCTCGGGATCTTTAGTTAAAAGAGACATGCACACAAGCTCTAACCCACCATTTCTGATCCCAGGCACTACCATCAGAACTAGCTACTCCGTGACATACTCCATGACATAATAATGACCTAAAGCCCCACTAACTTTAAGCCTGGTCTGTCTGACATTTTGGCTAGCACTCTCTCTTCTTGCATCACACTCAGCCCCTGATCAAGGGAGAAGCCAGAAAGGCAGGTGTCCAGTGTGATCAGTCTGTAAGAGACACATCAGGGAATATGTACAAGAACTGTGGTATCAGTTTCTACACACAACTACATCATGGGCAACATGAGTATTGGTTCACCTCACGTAGAGGTGGACAGTACCCTCAAGTAGAAATTTTAAAAGATACCCCTCACTGATGCTGACCTCTCTGTTTTCACCATTTCTATCATTTCTAGTAGAAATGGAAAATACTTTGCCTACATACATAGGCAGAAAAAAAAAAACTTCCAAAACTTTCAAAATATTTTGAATGAGACTTACCAAGTATTTCTATGTAAATTACTTCTATCTTTAGTGAGTCTGAGTGACTAAAGCTATCCAATCATGAGTGAGATAAAAACTGAGAACTCAAAGATAAAGTAAATAAGTTAAAATGATATGTTACATTTTATGCAATGCATATGACAAGCTGTGCATATGCCCCACATTTTAAGCATCAAAAGAGTTCGTAGGACACCTAAAATTATCACAGCACAAATAATTTTGGACATAAAGAGGCATAGAAATTTTATCAGCAAAAAATATACAGTTTGTTCTATTCCCTTATATAAATGTTAAGCAAGTATTTTTAACACACTGATTTCAGGGATCACCAAATTATGAGCCCACCTGTGGCACCCACATGTATCAGTTCACCCAGGTCCTGATTTATTCTGTTCTTCTCTTAAGGTTAAAACAAACTGAGAGAAAAACACAGAAGTCAGGAAAATGAAGGGTAAAAATATTGACTTTTTTTTTTTTCCTTTTAACTGATAATGCTGTTTGGAGAACATAACAAAATTCTGGGCCAAGTGGCCTTTCTAATACCTCAGCCCTGAATTAATCCTATGCACCCAGCCACTCGCAGAGCTGGATAGTATAACCCTCATCCAAAAGCAAAATGCTCTTAATACTAAATTAACCTCATAGCCAGAAAAGAGCAAACACTTCTTTTAGAAGAATCCAAAGAGAGAAAGAAGAGGCAAATGTATGACTAGTTGCTTTTCCCAAGCTCCTCAGACATAATTTTGTTCTACTATTGTTGGAGACATTAAGTGACATGAGAAAATAGCCAGGATTGTTAATCTGCAAATCATCCCACCTGGGAACAAGAGGAAGGGGGCATATTCCTCCCCACCCACTGGTACTGCTACTAATAGCAATGTACTATCTGCCTCAATATCTCCATATAAGGTATAAATATCTCTCATTATTATAAAATAAATGACTTTTATTCAAATTCAAGTACTAAATAGATCCATACAACAAAGTATGTCAGAGGAACTTCTAAGGATTGTGGTGAGATTATATGCAGATATGCATATACTCTACAATGTATGTACATATTTTTATCTGCTTTCTATATCTTAGCAGACTGCTTGGCATTTAGCAAGTGTTCTATAGTGTGATAACTTATTACCCCTGTTTTTCCATCTGTAAAATGGCAACAATAATATCATACATTTCTGGCACATATCAGGTATGCAGTGAGTGGTTATTACTATTATCTTAATCTTGCTAAAGATAAACATAATGTTTTCCATGCTCCCTCTGAAAAGGATTACCGTATTTGGGGCAAAAGAAATGGTTGTCTCATTTTGAAACAGGAAGATGAGGAAATATTTCTTACAATCTAATACTCATTAGTTATTTTTTAATAAGTCTAGCTGTGACCTGGGTATGGGCATTTTTAAAAGCTTCCCAGAAGATTCCAATGAGCAGCCATAGTTGAGAATCACTGCATTCATCCCAAGTCCTAACAAATGAGTGAGAGGAGATCAGAAATTGGTCCTATCTTCACAGGTTCAATTTCCCAATGCCATTTCTTTCTTGTAGATTCTTCTGGGACCACTCTACCTTTTTGACCTCTAAAGGCTCTGCAATGGGTTGACACAGTTCATCAATTCCTTTACAGCTGAAAAATTCAGTCTCTATTCCATTTCCTATTGCAAATTTGCCCAGCCATGAAATTTAATACAGCTCAGAGGTTCTCTAATGCTATTAAATAACAACAAACACATTCTGTACACCATTAATAGAATACTGAGTAGATGCCCCAAAGTTAAATATAAATTATCTTAAATTATGAATTTTCCAAGAAAAAAATTAATATTAAAAAAAGAATCTTTTTGCAAATTTAAATTCAAAATCAGATGATCTTGCCTTTTAAAATCCAAAGAATTTAAAATCCATAATCAATCACCCTAGATTTTAATTCTGCTCAGTCTCAGGTAGGAATGTTATAGAATGCCTGGGTAGATTTGGGGTTTTTCAGCAGCTGCTGCCTGGGTTCTTGTTCACTGTGTGAGTTTAATTTTTTCAGATCCTCCCAAGTTAGATCACATGACAGATTTGCGTATGTCCCACTTCAAAGGAATCGAAAGAGTTAACAGGACACAAATTAACACAGTACAAGTCTCACAGTGTTAAAATATAGACCCTACAGCAGCTAATTCCTTCCTTCGTACATCCCCAGATCTGAGTAGTCAGTGTTACCTCAAACCATAGCAAAGACTCGAGACTATGAGGGAAGATGTAAAACAGACAAAGATCTCTCAATTCAGCCTCACCAGGACACTGGACAGTCTGCCAAAGCTAGAAGGTCCCCATCTGTGCCCTTCAACTCAGTAGAGAGAAAGTTTTCATTGCCAGGTTAATTTTGACACTATTTAATATACCTGATGGGAAATCTACCCTTGTATATGTTCTCTCCAAGAGTGGCATTTGAGACAGTCATGAAAGGAATAATTTTGTTACTGCAAGGTTTAGAGATCTGCAGTGATGACAGCATCAGTCCACAGATCTTATTTGAGGTGCTTTTCTTTGCTTCTCTGCATAATTAAAAACCTCTCAATCTTCCTTTTTCTAAAGAGCCCTATGCTTGAGGAATCGTAGGCAGGTTAAGGTAACTGATAAGAGTAGCACCCCAGAAGCTATTACCAGCCTTATGCTGAAGCTGTAAGAGGAGGGAACTGTAGACATAGGGAAAAAATGCAGCCACTGCCAGACTGCAGCTTGGCAGAGAGGAAGCCAGGGAATGAATACCTCAGCCTCCCCTCCTCCCACTCTGGGACCCCTGCTGGGCCATACGCAACCAGATCTGGAGAGCAAAGCAGCCTGCACCTCCAGGGGTACAGGCCAGGGCCTGGAAAGATGGATGGAAGACCTGGAGAAATTTTTGAAGAATACCTAGTACTGCCTTTCTGCTCCATTTCCATCTGCTGTTCCCCTATTCCTTTTGAGAAGGCTCCATTGAGTTTCTAATGATTAAACTTGTTTCTAAAAGGCATCACTTTTTGTTCTAACACAGGTAGTGCTAAATTATTCCTACATTCTACCAATCTTCTTTCGTGTTACTTTCCCTTTGATTACTGGGTCAGGCTGATTTTGGAAAATACTTCATCAGATTTTCTCTTGCACATTCTTAATCAAAACACTCTGGGTCTACCATGGCCATCCACTCTGCAAACCAAACTTCCCACTTTTAAAATCTCATGGAGTTGGAAAATACCATTCAGGATAGGGTCTCCATCAGGTCAACACAGGCCTGGATTTTATCTATTACTTTCTGTCTGCGCCTATTTAATATTTCTACTTTCCCTGCACCTTCAAGTATGAATTCCACACATTTCTTGGGCATGTTCCCTCAAGGTGCACATGATGTCTGTGCCATCCATACCATGCCTCTTCCTAATATTCTCTCAAATGTTCCATAATCCCTGGTATAGCTGACCCAATCTGCAAGCTCTAAAAGACTGATTTCAGTCGCGCTTGGCTTCCGGCATCTTTTGAGAAGTAATTCCAGCTTTTTTCCCTAAGACATTGCTTCTCTTACTTTTGTTGGACCCCAGTCACTATTTTGGATTTAGTAACATCTAAAATAGTTTGCTCTTAACTCTAGTACACTGTTGTTGGGAATGTAAAGTAGTACAGCCACTATGAAAAATAGTATGGAGGTTCCTCAAAAGCTAAAACTAGAACTACCATATGATCCAGCAATCCACTGCTGAGTACATATCCAAAATAAAGGAAATCAGTATATCAAAGAGATAACTACATGCCCATGTTTATTGAAGCACTATTCACAATAGCCAAGATATTGAATCAACCTAAAT
The DNA here is from genome assembly GCA_963573385.1 of Cacajao melanocephalus. Classification (NCBI taxonomy): domain Eukaryota; kingdom Metazoa; phylum Chordata; class Mammalia; order Primates; family Pitheciidae; genus Cacajao; species Cacajao melanocephalus. Next base: position 16,136 of record CAUYLG010072808.1, on the reverse strand, counting down.
GTCCATCAGTGGATTACTGGATAAAGAAAATGTGGTACATATACACAATGGAGTGTTACTCAGCTATAAAAATAATGAAACTATATCACCTGCAGCAACATAGACAAACATCATGTAGAACATTATGTTAACTGAAACAAGCCAGTCACGCAAAGACAAGTAGCTCATGTTCTTACTTATAGGTGGGAGCTATAAACATTGATCTCAGAAAGAGTAGAATGATGTTTACCAGAGGCTTGGAAGGGTAGGGGAGAGAGAGAGGGGGGTTGGTTAATGGGCCCAAAAATACAGTTAGATGTAAGCATTAACATCTAATACCCAGTAGCACAAAAGGATGACTATAGTTAACAATAATTTATTGTACATTTCAAAATAGCTAGAAGATTTGGAGCATTCTCAACACAAAGAAATGGCAAATGTTTAAGGTGATGGATATATCTCAATTACCCAAGAGAATCATTTACCAAAGAAATGATAAATGTTTAAGGTGGATGGATATATCTCAATTACCCAGATTTGATCACTACATATTATATGCTTGTATCAAAATATTGCATGCACCCCATAAATATGTACTATTATTTATACAATAAAAATAAAACTAAAATTTAAGTAAACATAAGTTTTAAAAAACTAAAATAAATAAAACCATTTTTACTTTTCTAAAATCCTATTAAGAATAATTACACCTAGGCATATCTCTTTTTCCCTTTCATATCTGCCTACAAGCTTTTAAACATCAAGTTTTCTATTTCATATCTTCTAGTTTCTAGATTGCAGCACATCTCCTAAGAAAATCTTTCTTTTATTACAGTTTAATCATATTTTCTTCCATTATTTTATTTTATTGTCTCCCTTCCTTCTATTCTGATAGTAGTTTGAAATATATTTATCAAGCTACATTTGCTCCTCTTTCATTTCCTGAGTTAATTTGATTTCTAGAAGCTGAGAATTCCAGGCCAAAGCCTTTATAGCCTTTGGATTTGAAATCATTTCATCGAGATAATTCTCTACCTTAGTTCTTTTTGATAGCATATTCTCTGCATAATAAGGACTTACGACATTTGTTTATTCCTAAAACTTGCTGCTATTTTGTGGGCCTCAGAAATCCAAAGTCATGGTCAGCATTTGTATAACAAATTGTAGCAGAAGCTCTGGGGTCCTCATGCCACATCCCCCTTACAGCCCATTTGATTTCAACACAACTGAGCTGGGCAGTTCTGACATGTTGCCAGTATGCCCCCTCAAACACTTCCCAAGGCTTCTCTGCTCCAGGTCCCCCTCCAAAGCCTGAGAAGGCCACTCAGTCCTTGTGCCAACAAGCAAAGGGCCTGCTCTCAATCCATGGAGAACAGGGCACAGCAGACAAGTAGCCCAGCTTCCCACGCTCCAGAGACAACCTTAGAGCAGTCTACTCAATTCCCAGAGGGCTCCTGTTGTCCATGGTCAAAACGAATTCTGTAACAACCCCTATCTTGCTTTCCCTCCTTCCCTTTCTCACTTACCCCATCTTCTCACTTTAACTTCCTGGAGTCATTTCAAAAGCAAGTAAACAAACACCCTACCTGCACCTAGTCTCAACTCAGCTCTTGGTGGAAAGCAAACTAAGACACAAAGGAAGCCTAGAGACCTCCTAGTGGGGCAGCATTACAGGACTCACTTTTAAGACAGAACACCTGTCTAAGGCCATACCACCCTGAACACACCTGATCTCAGAAGTTAAGCAGGGTTGGGCCTATCTAGTGCTTGGATGGGAGACTGCCTGGGAATATCAGGTGCTATGGACTTTAAAATAAATTATAAAAGACAAAGAACACTAGAAATTGCTCCTCCCCCATTCCCTTTTGTTCTTGAGTGCAGTTAACAGAATTTGAGGCAGCCAGTTCAGTAGCAGACTAGTTAGGCCTCGCATTAACAATTCTCAGCTGGAAACTTCATGTTCACACTAGTGAGGTCCATGTGGAATTTAGGTACCTTTGTAGAAGCACAGCAAGAGGAGAAAACAACTTGTTCCTGGGACTCTGCCTATTTCAAAGTAACCCTTCAGGGAGACTCAAAGACTCTCTTTTGATGATTAAATCTCTCTCTCAGCCTTCCCTGCAATACCAAGACAAGCCACAGCCTTGTCCAAGGTCAGCTGCAGCTGACCTCTCAGCTGTGCATCTGTTAAGACCCAAGCAGTAACTCCCTCATACACAGCCCGGTCAGTATAGAAACCCACACTTTCCTGTATAAAAGTATCCTTTTGCCTGTAAGCAAAGCCACCATAATCTGTAGTGACCCACCAAGATCATTTTCCCATGTGGTTTCCTTAATTAAACCCAGGGCTTAAAGCCACTTACAAGGCCAGGTATACTAGAAGCCAACTACACAGCAGCAAAAGCTAGCCACACAGCCAAATACCGGTCACTGGAGACCACCAGGGTGAAAAGCCACCAGCCTAGATTGTATCAGTTATTTTGATCCCCAAACTGGATATAGTATCTCCTTTCTGAGATCCCTAGTTTATGTAGCAGTGTTAAGAGTTTGGGCAGTCAATAAATTATCACGAATTTTTTTTAGTCAACCTTAGAACCGACTGAAAGATACATGTAGCAATCCGGCAGATGGAGATTAAAATATTCTCTTGATTACTGGTGAAGCTGTTTGCAGGATGCGGCTTTGGTACCACCAAGTGGGTTCTGTTATATGCAACCCTGGAATCAAACTGAAGTAATTGCAAGGGCAGAGGCTTTAAGCTTACCTGTGACTGCATGGCAGAGAGAAGACCAGATTCTAGCCAAAATACCCTTCTCCTTCTCTCAGAAGGAGTGGATGAGGCAGCAGAAAGAGGCTGGGAATGCTACTCTAGGTAATCTGTCCACAAGGAAATAGAAAGAATGTTCCCTCCTAGCAGCTTCCTCTGCCTACACTTATGTTTGGCCAAACACAACTATCAGCCTTAGCTCCACATCACTGCCTTACACCTACCTGCACCCATCAGAGAGAGAACGCCCCTAATCCAGTTCATCTCATTCATCTGTTCAGAGAGAGCCTCACTACAGAACATGTCACAAGCCACTTGTCAGACTTTGCATTTTCATCCTGGGCTCAGGTGTCCACCCTGAGCCAATGAACTATGGCAAACAGGGAAGCACAACCTAGGGCTGAAGTCTGTGGCACCTAGGACCACTTCTGTGGGCAGACTGTGGGAGGGGCACCAGGCAGAGCTGTCCAGAGCAGATTTCTGGGTGGACTTACTTCTGCAGCGGGCATGATCCTGCACCCTCCTTGCTTCTGACTCTGTTCTTGGACTGACTAAACTGTCCCCTTATGCCATATCAAGTTAGCCTTCTCCCAGGGCCTTTGGTCAGTGGAGCACTTCTAGGTAAGGCCCTTTCCTGTTATTCCTAGCACTTCAGAATTCACTTCTCCCAGCACCTCTCAATTGCCACCACAGAGTTAGGTCAGGTCCCTTCACCAAAGACCATGACAACCAACACAATCATCTTACCTCTGCTCCTGAAAAATCCTACCATACGTAGACCACATTCTATGCCTTCCTGTTGAGAACTGGTTGAAGAACCCAAGAATCTTTCAGATTTCCAGCACAGAATCAGTGTCCACTTAAATTTATAGAAAACTAATTGGTTAGAAATTATTTTGACCCCCAACTACATGGCAACAACATTTTTCAAGGGCAATTAAATTGTAAGGACTGACTCTTCTCAACTGGAAAACCCATGTCCTGGCTCTTAGGACACCATGCATAACAGGAAGCTCAGAGGAGCAACCTTGTTGCATAAGGATAATACTGTTAAAACCACCTTTACACAGCCATTAACTGTGTCACAGAGGGCTACCCTACCATAAGGTTATACCAAAGTCTTCTAGTCAGTCAAGTAATAAACTAAGAAGAATAAATTACAAGAAAAAAAATCAAAATGATTCAAATCTGTTGAAAAACAGGTCAATCCACACTGAACTTGATTATCAAGAGTCGCTTAGTGGTCGCAACACCACGAATTCCACCTTTTCTCCACTCCTGGCATATTTTGGAACTGTCATGTAGACACTGTCCTCATCTCCCAAGATACAGAGGAGGGTACCTCTCTCACTACAGAAAACCAAGCCAGGGAGGGGGAAAAGGTGGGAAGTAAAGGAACTCTATTAGTAGCCCTCGCTTCGGCCAAGGGAATGCGCAGCAATCTAAGACCTCAGGAGCAATAATGGCAGCATTGTTGGCACAGTGGGCCTCATGAGGGACAGAAAACATCTGGGCCTGTGTTGAGTCACATGAGATCTCTATAGGGACATAAAGTGGGGCAAATGGTTGTTTTGTTCCTCATTGTTGACAACTTTGGGTCACCCTGAAACCACAGCAACATCACGGTGAGTCCCCTAAACCATGAAGCATATACACACAAGTCAGTCTGCAGCCTAGTTTGCAGCCCCCACAGCACTCTCATGACCCTACAGAGGTGACCACCACCTGGAGTGCTCAAACCCCACCCCAAGACTCTTTGAATCAGAATCTACATTTTAACAAGATCCCTGGGCCATGAGCTTTCTCAGTAAAGTTTGAGAGGCATGGCTCTGCTTCTTGGGCTGAGATTGAGTGATGTGGGTGAACAGGGGAAGAGGACAAAGAAAAGAACAGAAAAGCAGAAGATAGAAGTATGTGCAAGACAGAGAATTGCTCTGCTTTTCAGTGAGTTCAACCCAAGCCTGCAGAAGGGGCTAGGGCGCACATAAAACTTGCTTTTGATCAGATTCTGGATCTGAGAAATCTCTACCTTTGATTCAAAGGGTTCCTCAGTCCTTGTGTGAATTGGATAAGCTAAGATTTCTAGGCAGGGATCAAAATATTTTGCTGCATTCTAGGAAGCAAATAAAAGCAAGTAAAGAAATGGCAACTCTGAGAAAAATCAATGAACAGAACAAACTAGAAATTCTATTTCCATCCTAAGGAGCCTATTCAGGCCACCCTCATTTTGCCACTGCAGGATGCTCTCCCACCTCCTCAACCAGCCCTGTAACCCTGAGTGGGCCCCAGTCCTGACACCTTCATGTCTGAGCTGAAGACACACAGAGCACTGCTCCCAGTAGAAGGATCAATTAATTGTAAGCAAGAACTTACCACTCTCTAAATGCTTCCTCACAATCTCATTTAATGATAAAGGTGTCTCTTGCCTTAGTGAGAAAACCTTATGAAGAAGTTTGTGATCATTAACTTTTTTAAGTTTTAAGGGCAGCAAAAAATTTTAAGGAAGCTGACCAGTGTATTTCTTAGATTTCTTCTATCCAAGGCAACTTCTGATATCCTCATATGAATATAAATCAGAGAAATTTTTGTTAACTACCAAGCTGAGTAAGATCAAAGCCACTAATCCTGGACAGTCTTTAGTGGAACCCAGATCTCCAGAGACAAGCAAGAAGACTGTTGAAGTCAGGACACAGACTCAAATGTGTGAGTCACATAGAGCAAGCTTGTCCAATTCATGGCCCATGGACTACATGTGTCCCAGGATGGCTCTGAATGCAGCCCAACACAAATTCATAAACTTTCTTAAGACATTATGAAATTTTTTTCATGGACCTTTTTTTCTTTTTTTTTTTTTTTAGCTTATTATCTACGGTTAGTGTTAGTGTATTTTATGTGTGGCCCAAGACAGTCTTCTTCCAATGTGGCACAGGGAAGCCAAAAGATTGGACACCCCTGACATAGAGGAAAAGGTAGATGATTCATATATCCCCTCCCTGGTGCTTTGCCCAACCCCATTGTTTCATGGCTGGGCATAATCATGTCTCAGAATGGAAAGGGATTCCTGCAAGCATGTGAACAACGGAAAGGTCTGTCTTGCTTACAAGGAGGCAGATGGGAAAACACAGGTTCCTTGAAAGTCAGAATTACACATGATTTTTATTTTATTCTTTGTGGGGTTTTGGTTTTTCGTTTTTGTATTTTACATAAAATATGTTATTTTTTCAATCAGATTTAAAGTAAGATTACATTAACATGTAAAGACATTTAAATCAGAAAACCTAGAAATGAGCCTGTTCTCCAACAACTCTTAGCTTTGTAATTTTGGAGAACTCATTTAACCTTGCTAAGCTCCAGTTTTCTCAGTTCACAAACGTCTATTTTAATAATTGCTGCCTTCTCAACTTCATAGAGGTTTTGCGAGGCTTAAATAAGATAAGGAATATTTAGTCCTACAACTCAAAATCACTGAGGATTTTTTCAAAGATAGAATGGCTTTAGATAACCTGTTTATGTTCTGGGTACCTCCTCTGAGACCTGGCATGAGTCAACTGCAGAAAGGAAGGCAGGAGGCATCATTGTGGAGTGGAAAGAGCATGGAGCTTTGAGACCTGACAGATCTGAGTATAAAATCCAGTTCTGGCGCTTACCATCCGTATGACATTGGGTAAATTGCTTCACCTCTCTGAGCCTCGGTTTTTTTTTTTAATATATTATATGGAGACAATATCAACGCAGGATGGTTGTGAGAATCAGAATAAATGCATATTATTTTCCTGGCCCTTTGGAGGCAGTGATTATTATGCCTTCCTGCTGGTATGATCAGGAAGTGGAAGTATAACCAAACAGTCTTGTATTGAAAGAATATATAATCAAAATTTGCCCTGTGTCTTCTTGGGTTCAGCTGTTTTTCTCCAGCAAGCATGCACTGTTTGAGGGAAACTGTTGCTTGCCACTTCTGCCAGGAAGCTTGGCTGCAAAAGCAGGAGCGAAGCCTGGTATCAAGTGGGATAGCTATCTCATGAAATCCTGCCTTCTTGGTGCTAATAAGAACCAAGTGAAAGAAGAAGCCAAAGGACCCAAAGAATGCAAGTTGTATACAGGACTCAGTTGCTATTTAGTTGCCTACATACTACAGGTGGTAAGAGAGGTATAAAATGGTAGCCATGGTGGTTGTGGTTGCCAGTAGGTATAAATAGAGACTAAGGCAGAATGTCAGGCATCAAATTGAGTGATGACTACCGTGACAAAGCCAACAAAAAGAGGCAGAACACAGTCCTGTGGAGGGGCCATGATAAGGACCACTTTCAGTGACAGAGGCATCTCAACTGCAGTACAAGGGGCAAGCACAAGTCACCCACCCAACCAGTTTTATTAGGAAGCTCTGCTCTTCAGCCTGCAGTCTCTAGAAGCTAACCAATCGGGAACAGAAGCCAAGACTGAAGAAGTGATGTCCATTCTGAGTGCAATTGACTGAAGACAAGTTGAGAGCTTTTCCAGGGAGAAAATGGAGTTTAGGCAACTGGCCATGGGGTGGTCAAGACAGACAAGAAAGCTCACTCTCCTAATCATGTAGGTAGGCCTACTGTGTGAACTGCAGTTACTGAGCCTGAATCGGACTCCATAAATAAAGACACTTGATTGTTACAATTCCTAAAAGACAGGAACAATCATTATTTGAAAACATCCTCCTCTCATCCTTCTCCGACAAAAAGTCTCTTCTATAATTTCAATTACATACATAAAAGCACGTTTCAACTACAAAGTACCATGCAAATGTAAGATGGTTTTATTGCTGTTATTATGGCTGATGGTATTCCAGAAGCCCCATCCCAGTGTACAAAGGACAAAACATTCTTAGAGGCACAAAATACTAAAGTGTCCATCCTAATGAATAACGTCATTTACCACCCTGGCTTTTTCCTGATCTTTAGAGACTTCATCATCTTTTCTGGCATTTCAGTAAAGCCAAGGAACCTCACTCTTTTTTAAGCTAATTGCCTGGAAAAAGCATTCCGGCCTCTCTCATACACAGAATAAAAGTGTCTGCCTGTCTAGCCAAGGCAAGTCCTAAATATGAGTCACTACAGACAAAATAAAGACTAATCTGACTCCATCATCATCTCCACTCTGAGTTTCCAGGCTGCAGCCCCTAGGTTCAAGGTGCCTGCAATTATTGGGCACTCTGCTTTCTATATGGTTTTCATGTTATACATATCATTGGTCATCTGACTTCAGGATCCCTCAAATCCTGTATGTTCCTTCTAACTGTGCAGAGAAGTTGAATTTTTATAACAATGGCATGGCTATCCTTGTTCTCTGCTTGCTCTTGGAATAATTACAAACAGCACATAAGAGGGATGCCTGTTATTAGGGCCACCCATTTGTTCATTCTCTTACCAAATAGGTACTGAGCCCCTCCTATGTGTAAGGTGGTTGGAAATAACATGGAGAAACATAAATCCAGCCTTGAATTTGCTGTCAACCTGGACAGAGGTCACTGCCATCATGTTTCCAAGGAAATGTGTTTTAGTTTTCAACTGGTTGCATAGTCAGCAAAAATCACCAGTATCTGGCAATGTCAAGAAGAGAGTAGTAAACCCCAAATCAAGGAGAAGCCCGAAGATGGCCAAGATTATTTAACCAGGATGCTAAAAATCTGGTCCACACAATGAAATCCACACTGAGTTAGGGCAAGCTAGGGTCAGATAGTCACTTAACACACATCTGGGAATGAATCACACAAAAGCAGCTAATATGAGAATCACAGCCCATGAGCAAGTTGAGATTGAAGGCAATAAAGATTCATAAGGAAGCATTTACTCATGGCTCTCCTCTCTAAGACATCCCACTTCCACCACCCCAAATCCCCAAATGAGTATTCCTATTCATCCTTTAAAACTAGTCTAGGCATCACTTCCAACAGGAAGTTCATCTTCCTCATCACCACCCCTTCCAGACACAATTTGATGCTCCTTGTTGTTGTACTTTTTGGTGCTTTTTTACACCACTGCACTCTACATACTGGTGTATAATTGCCTATTTGTGTATCTATTATCCCTACTACACTGTAAGTTCCTGGAGAGCATGAATTTGTATCTTATTTATCATTTACCATAATTCCTGTTACATTTATCATGCACATGTTTGAACCATGAATGAAGAATGAATGAATGAATGAATGAAGAGGGCTAGTACATTCTTTAGAAGCCTGGGTACTCAGCTCTTACAAGAATGCCTTCACTAAACACAGGGACTTCCAAATGAAAATGTGCAGCAACTATTCTTCCCTCCTTTAGCTCAAGGGCAGAAAGGAAGCAGAGTGTCAGTTAAGTCTCTCCCTCAGCTGGAGAGACAAGCTGTCCACAATTTGCAAGCTTTCCTCGCCTGCCATGCTTTGGGGGATTTGGCTATAGGGTTCTTAACACGATCAAGCTGAATCACACAGTTTCATCCTGTCAAAATGCATTGGAAATCTTTCTTGGGTGATTTATCATGGAAATTCACATGGCAGGGAAGGGGAAGGGGGATTAGAGGAAGCAGAGAAAGCCACTCTCCACTGGCAGTGCTGGGCTGGCAAGATGCCCATGGCAGCTGCAGCAGCTGGTGGACAAGGCTGTGGTGACATGGGACAGACGGGCTCCTGTGAGAAGGCCACCTACTGAAAATAAATAATAAGAACTGCGTTAACACAGAGCAGCCGCAGCCAGTAAATCCTGACCAATGAGTATGGTAGGGTGAGGGAAATGGTATTGCTTTGCAGCTGCTGGCAATGCCTGACAGATCAGCTAAAATAAAGAGTAGCTTAGATTTGCTCCCAAAAGTCAATAGCAACACCATCACTAATTTAAAGGCAGGGCATCCACCGCTAACTGAAGTCACTGCTAGAGAGAGACTTGGGTAGAACAATGTAGATAACCAGAAACGTGAGACTATCTCCTGAATCTAAAACAAATCTGTAAATATTTTGACTCCTCTCTTGCACTTCCCTCCCAGGCTGTAGGTGCTTATCTCAGGATAATCCTAGTTTTGTGCAGATGACTTTGTTTTGTTTCTATGGTGCTGTGAGTGCCAGTATAGCATGCTGGCACTTCTTGTTAAAAGCAGCATTAACAAATGTGGGCTCAAATAGAAAGCCATTGCCATTTGTCAATGTTGCTTTGAGAAGCAGTGCCAGCTTGCACTGTGGGGCCCTGGAGTGCAGAGACTTGGTTGTTCCAAGGCTGAGAACCTGCTCTTTGCCAGGCAGGATGCTGAAAACAAAGATACAAAGAGGGAATGAAAATGAGACCCTGCTCTGAGACCCCTAGAATCTAACAAAAGAGATAGACCAGAGATAGAGAAAGAGCGTTCGCTAAAAGAAAAGACTATGGCACCAGAGTGTGGTGCTTTGAAGAGTAATCCCTGGGTGTTCTAAATCAGAAAGGGCCTGCTCAAGGAGAGACTTCTAGGAAAAAATGATGCCTTAGCACGCTGGCCAACACTTGGATGATCCAAAAGACCTCTCCTCAGAACCTCGCAGTGTGTATCTATTGTTATTATTTAACATTCGAGACCCCACAAGCTTTTCTTTTTCTGTTCCTCATTTCTCAAAAATTATCATTTGTTCAGACATTATCCTTACCAATATGTGTATGCCAAATGTGTGGGGAGTTAAAAAATTCAATGAAAATGAAAAGAGAGAGGTGGGGGCAGGTGCCAGAAGGTTTTGATTACTCAAGATGAAAATAGTGGTCCCTATTTTTTAAAGATTATTTTTAATAATAATGTTTTTTGGAAAAAAACAGCACAAAGAAACTGAATGTAGATACAACCCAAAAAGCCCTGTGGGTTAGCTGCTGGCGTTCTGGGTTTCGGACCAAACAAAGTAAATAACACAAAGAATTATCAAAAAATCAATGAAACCAGAAAACACTTTATTGATGACTAATACTGGGTTAGTTTCTTAGGGCTGCTGTAACAAAGTCCCACAGACTGGTTGACTTAAAACAAACATTTCAAGAAACAGCAGATGTTGGCAAGGTTGCAGAGAAATAGAAATGCTTTTACATTTGGTGGGAATGTAAGTTAGTTCAACCATTGTGGAATACAGTGTGGCAATTCCTGTAAGATTTAGAACTGGAAATACTATTTGACCCAGCAATCCCATGACTGGATATATACCAAAATGAATATAAATTGTTCTGTTACAAAGATACATACACACATATGTTCATTGCAGCACTATTCACAATAGCAAAGACATGGAATCAACCTAAATTCCCATCAATAATAGACTGGATTTTACATATACACCATGGAATACTATGCAGCCATAAGAAGGAATAAGATCATGTCCTTTGCAGGGACATGGAGGAAGCTGGAAGCCATCATCCTCAGTAAACTAATGCAGGAACAGAAAACAAAATACTGCATGTTCTCATTTATAAGTGACAACTGAGACTTCCGCCCAGATGGCCGAATAGGAACAGCTCCTAAGCATAGTTCCCAGCGAGAGCAACACAGAAGGTGAGTGATCTCCATGTTTCCAACTGAGGTACAGGTTCATCTCAATGGGACTGGTTAGACAGTGGGTGTAGCCCAATAAGGACAAACCAAAGCAGGGTGGGGTGTTGCCTCACCTGGGAAGTGCAAGGGGCTGGAGAACTCATTCTCCTAGTCAAGGGAAGCCATTAGAGACTTCCAGACACTCCAGCACTCTGGTTCAGATACTGCGCTTTTCCCAGAGTCTTTACAACCTGCAGACCAGGAGATTCTCACTAGTGCCTACAACACCAGCACCCCAGGTTTCCAGCACAAAACTGGGCAGCTGTTTTAGCTGGCACCTGGAATGCCAGAGAGACAGACTGCTCATTCCCTGAAAAAAAAGGTGGCTGAAGGCAGTGAGCCAAGTGAACTGGCTCGGTGGGTCCCATCCCCACAAAGACCAACAAGCTAAGACCCACTGGCTTGAAATTCTCACAGCCAGCATAGCAGTCTGAGCTCAACCTGGGACGGTTGAGCTTGGTGAGGGGAGAGGCATTTGCCATTACTCAGGCAGTTCTAACCTTGCCTGTGTAAACAAAACCACTGGGAAGTTTACACAGCATTTGGGCGGAGCCCACAGCAGCTCAGCAAGGCCTTTGCAGGCAGACTGTAACTTCCTTCTTGCTGGGCAGGGTATTTCTGAAAAAAGACAGCAGCCCATCAGGGACTTATAAATGAAGACCCACCTTCCCAGGACAGAGCACCTGGGAAAAGGGGCAGTTGTGAATTCCACTTCAGCAAACTTAAACTTCCCTGCCCAGCAGCTCTGAAGGGAGTAATGGAGCTCCCAGCACAGTACTTGAGTCCTGATAATAGACAGACTGCCTCCTCAAGTGGCTCCCTGACCCCCATTTATCCTAAGAGACACCTATAACAGAGGGCTCTGGATAACATCTGGCGGGTACTCTTCTGGGACAAAGCTACCAGAGGAAGAAACAGGCAGCAATCTTTGCTGTTCTGCAGCCCCTGTGGATGATTCCCATGCAAGCAGGGTCTGGAATGGACCTCCAGCAGACCTGCAGCAGAGGGGCCTGTTTGAAGGAAAACTAAATAACAAAGTAATAGTTTCATCACCAACAGAAAGGACATCCTCTCAGAGACCCCATCTGAAAGTCGCCAACTTCAAAGACCAAAGGTAGATAAATCCACAAAGATGGGAAGAAACCAGTACAAAAAGGCTGAAATTGGCAAAAACCAGAACGCCTCTTTTCCTCTAAAAGATCACAACTCTTCACCAGCAAGGGAACAAAACTGGATGGAGAATGACTGACGAATTGACAGAAGCAGGCTTCAGAAGGTGGATAATAACAAACTTCTCCAAACTAAAGGAGCATGTTCTGACCCAATGCAAAGAAACTAAAAACCTTGAAAAAAGATTAGATGAAATGCTAACTAGAATAACCAGCTTAGAGAAGAACATAAATGACCTGATGGAGCTGAAAAACACAGCACTAGAACTTCGTAAAGCATACACAAGTTTCAATAGCCAAATTAATCAAGCAGAAGAAAGGATATCAGATTGAAGATCAACTCAATGAAATAAAATGAGAAAGCAAGATTAGAAAAAAATGTGAAAAGAAATGAACAAAGCCTCCAAGAAATATGGGATTATGTGAAAAGGTCAAATCAAGTTTTGATTGGTGTACCTGAATGTGATGGGAAGAATGAAACTATGTTGGAAAACACTCTTCAGGATATTATCCAAGAGAACTTTTCCAGCCTAGCAAGGAAGGCCAATATTCAAATTCAGTAAATACAGAGAACACTACAAAGATATTCCTCAAAAAGAGCAATCCCAAGGCACATAATCATCAGATTCACCAGGGTTAAAATGAAGGAAAAACTGCCAAGGGCAGCCAGAGAGAAATGTCGGGTTACACAAAAGGGAAGCAGATCTCTCTGCAGAAACCCTACAAGCCAGAATAGAGTGAGGGCCAATATTCAACATCCTAAAAAAAAGAATTTTCAACCCAGAATTTCCTATCCAGCCAAACAAAGCTTAAGTGAAGGAGAAATAAAATCCTTTACACTCAAGCAATTGCTGAGAGATGTCATCACCACCAGGCCTGCCTTACAAGAGCTCCTGAAGGAAGCACTAAACATGAAAAGGAACAACCGGCACCAGCCACTGCAAAAACATACCAAATTGTAAATACCATCAACACAATGAAGAAACTGCATCAACTAACAGGCAAACCAACCAGCTAGCATCAAATGGCAGGATCACATTCACACATAAACATATTACCCTTAAATGTAAATGGGCCAAATGCCCCAATCAAAAGACACAGACTGGCAAATTGGATAGAGTCAAGACCAATAAGTGTGCTGTATTCAGGAGACCCATCTCACATGTAAAGACACACAAAGGATCAAAACAAAGGGATGGAGGAAGATTTACCAAGCAAATGGAGAGCAAAAAAAAAGCAGGGGTTGCAATCCTAGTCTCTGATAAAACAGACTTTAAACCAACAAAGATCAAAAGACACAAAAAAGGGCATTACAAAATGCTAAAGGAATCAATGCAACAAGAAGACCTAACTATTCTAAATATATATGCACCCAATATAGGAGCACCAAGATACATAAAGCAAGTTCTTAATGACATACAAAGAGACTTAGACTATCACACAATAATAGTGGGAGACTTCAACACTCCACTGTCAATATAAGACAGATCAACTAGATAGAAAATTAAAAAGGATATCCAGGACTAGAATTCAGATCTGGACCAAGCTGATGTAATAGACATCTACAGAACTCTCCATCCCATATCCACAGAATATACATTCTTCTCAGCACCACGTTACATTTACTTTAAAATTGACCACATAATTCACATAATTGGAAGTAAATCACACCTCAGCAAATGCAAAAGAATGGAAATCATAAAAAACAGTCTCTGAGACCATGGTGCAATCAAATTAGAACTCAAGATTAAGAAACCCACTCAAAACTGTACAACTACATGGAAAGTGAACAACCTGCTCCTGAATGACTACTGGATAAATAACAAAATGAAGGCAGAAATAAAGATGTTCTTCAAAACAAATGAGAATGAAAACCCAATATACTAGAATCTCTGGGACACACTTAAAGCAGTGTCTAGAAGGAAATTTATGACACTAAATGCCCACGAGAAGTAGGAAAGATCTAAAATCAACACCCTAATGTCACAATTAAAAGAACTAGCAGACCAAGATTAAACAAATTCAAAAGCTAGCAAAAGACAAGAAATAACTAAGATCAGAGAAGAACTGAAGGAGATAGAAACACAAAAAACCCTTCGAAAAAAATAAATCCAGGAGCTGGTTTTTTGAAAAGATTGACAAAATAGATGGACCACTAGCCAGACTAATAAAAATGAAAAAAGAATTGAATAGATGTAACAAAAAATGATAAAGGGGATATCACCACTGATTCCACAGAAATACAAACTACCATCAGAGATTACTACAAACACCTCTATGCACATAAACCAGTAAATCTAGAAGAAATGGATACATTCCTGGACACTTACACCCCTCCCAAGACTAAATCAGGAAGAAGTTGAATCCCTGAACAGATCAATAACAAGGTCTGAAGTTGAGGCAGCTCTTAATAGCCTACCAAACAAAAGTCCAGGACCAGATAGGTTCACAGCTGAATTCCACAAGAGGCATAAAAAGGAGCTGGTACCATTCCTTCTGAAACTATTCCAAATGATACAAAAAGAGGGAATCCTCCCTAACTCATTTTATGAGACCATTATCATCCTGATACTAAAACCTGGCAGAGACACAACTAAAAAAGAAAATTTCAGGACAATATATATGATGAACATTGATGTGAAAATCGTCAATAAAATACTTGCAAACCAAATCCAACAGCAAATCAAAAAGCTTATCCATCATGATCAAGTCGGCTTCATCCCCGGAATGCAAGGCTGGTTCAACCAAATCTATAAATGTAATCTGTCACATTAACAGAGCTAAAGACAGAAAGCACATGATTATCTCAGTGGATGCAAAGAAGGCCTTTAACAAAATTCAACAGCCCTTTATGCTAAAAAAAAATTCTCAAGAAACTAGGTATCGATGGAACGTATCTCAAAATAATAAAAGCTATTTATGACAAACCCACAGCCCATATTATACTGAATAGGCAAAAACTGGAAGCATTCCCTTTGAAAACTGGCACAAGCAAGGGTGCCCTCTCTCACCACTCCCATTCAGTACAGTATTAGAAGTTCTGTCCAGAGAAATCAGGCAAGAAAAAGAAATAAAGGGTATTCAGTTAGGAAAAGAGGAAGTCAAATTTTCTCTATTTGCAGACAACATGATTGTATATTTAGAAGACCCAATCATCTCCCCCCGAAATCTCCTTAAACTGATAAGCAACTTGAGCAAAGTCTCAGGGTACAAAATCAATGTGCAGAAATCACAAGCATTTGTGCTTATGACAAACAGGGAGCCAAACTATGAGCAAACTCCCATTCACAATTGCTACAAAGAGAATAAAATACCTAGGAATACAACTAACAAGAGATGTAAAGGACATCAAGATGAACTACAAACCACTAGCTCAAGGAAATAAGAGAGGACACAAACAGTTGGAAAAACATTCCATGCTCATGGTTAGGAAGAATCAATATCATGAAAATGGCCATACTGCCCAAAGTAATTTATAGATTCAATGTTATCCCCATCGAGCTATCATTGACCTTCTTCACAATACTGGAAAAAACCACCTTAAACTTCATATGGAACCAAAAAAAGCCCACATAGCCAAGACAATCTCAACAAAAAAAAAAAGAAAAAAAAAAAAACGAAGCTGGAGGTATCATGCTACATGACTTCAAATAATACTACAAGTCTACAGTAATTGA
>CAUYLG010072807.1:0-53024 GCA_963573385.1 Cacajao melanocephalus | reverse complement strand
AGAGAATGGGATTCTTGTTCTATTGCCCAGGCTAGAATGCAGTCTAAAAATGGGTATTAAAAACCTCTATTATGCCAATAGCAGGTCTTCTCCATCTTAAGAGAAAAGATTATAAACAAGCAAACCCTAGATATAGTGGAGACTTCTTCTCTGCTCTTAGACAACAGTCAATAGATCACCTCACTCTCTGAGACCAAAGGAGGTCAGGAACCTTTGCAGAGTCAGGGGGGATGCAGGGCGGACTGGAGGCTGGCAATCTCAAGGGATACCCATTACATTTCACCTTCAGTTTAAAATGGAAAATGCACCTAAATGGAGATGCTGGGGGAGGTAGGAGGAGGAGAGAGGGGAGGTTGCCAAAATGCAGTGTGAGCTGTGTAGCAAAAGTGCTCTCTCTGCATCCAAGCATAAAAATAAATAAAACCAAGTGCCGAGTGGAGAAGCCACGGCTGTAAACCCACGGACAGCTTAGCAGGCAGCATAAAAATGCTTTATGTGCTAGAAGGAGGAACCAAGTGTACGGGCCAGGCTGGGGTTTTCTCTTCATCCTGAACCAGAAGGTTGGGGTAATCCCCCTGGGCTGGGCCAGGGGACTGTTGGGCTCAAGTATAGGTCTTTGTCTACTTCTCACTGTAATATGAGCAGGGAGAAGAAATGCTCTCCCCATGAATTAAGAGATCACTAAGAGACCAGGGAAGAGGTGGGGCAGGAAGCCAGGTGCCTGCGATTTCCTCCCAGTTCTGCCTGTGTGGTCACTGGGACCTCTGACAGTCACTGATTTCTCTGAGTCTTACACATTCATTATTAGGCACATGGTGGGTTCTGGGCATGGTGTGGTGTGCAGTAATGAAACAGATACAAAGATAGACAAGACACAGACTCTACTCTGATGGAACATAAGTGGAAAAAGCATATATATCAATAGATGAAATCATTTGGTTTTGAGGAATTTAGAGGAGTCCATCAGGTGGTGGCAAGATGAACTTGTGGAACAGGAAGCCAGCGTGTGTGCCTAGAGCAATGAATCTCCCTGAGGAGGTGTAGGGAGGGAAAGCTGAGGGTGTGCTGAGGAGTTTGGACTTCCTTCTAGAAGCTTCCTTCGCAGTGGCTTTCAGGGTAAGCTGTATCCATCTGCTCCCTCCTCTCTGCTCCCAAAGTACTTTGGCACCACCTGTTCCCTTGCCTTTCCCCCCATTATTGCACAATGCCAAAGGCAATGCAAAAATATTACTATTGGCATGTCTGTTTTGCCCACTGGACAGTAAGTTCTTGGAGGTTGGGGATCATGCCTTTTTCCTCTCTGCTCAGCACAGAGTGGGCTGAACTGCATATCTTGCTGAGGACAAAGCTCAACGTGTACTTTTGGGCTCTCACACTGCAACCTACCTAATCAGCTGATAACAAATAGTAAGCTCTGACTTGACACCCAGCAGGGCAGGAGGTTCAAGGGATGGCAGTGTCTCTGCCCTCAAGAGGCTTATAATTGTAAATTATGAAAACACTGCTCTCCAACTTCTTGAACCTTGGGAATTTATAAGCCCTTCCACAGACATTATCTCATTTTATCTTTCCAGAGAAGGTAGAGGGATCTAAGACAGATGCAATAAACTGCAGTGACAGGACAGACCCAAATTAAGTGCTAACTTATGTCCTGATGAACTGTAAGAGGTCTTGCAATGAAGAGGAGACAGAGGGCTGCAGGTAAGCCAGAGAACTCAAGAAAGTCTTGAGAGAGGAAGTGGTAGAGTAGGGTAATGGTGATGATTACTGACATTTCACCAGCTATTGCTAGGCACTAGGTCCTATGCCAGGTGCTCTACATGCATTTTCTCACTCAATTTTCGTAGTACAACTAGAAAGAAGGTACTATTAGTATCTCCCTGTTATTGGTGGGGAATTGGAGTCTCTTAGGTCAAGGGAAGGGTAGGTGGTAGAGGAGCAAGGATTGCAGCTGGGCCATCTGGCCCCAGAGCTTGAGCATGTGACCACTGAGCAATGTTTTCTATAGGGTGCATGCCAGTTTAGGGGCTAGTACTTCCTGAAGGTCCACTAGAAGCTGGAGCTGGGCAGCAGCTGGTCTGGCCAATCTCCTGACCAAACCCAACCAAGCATCCTTGCTGTTTAAAGATCAAGGATGACTCTGCATGTCATTCATCCATTCAGTTTATTCATTTATGTATGCCCAGTGACTGGAACAAAGCCTAGGACACAGGCCTACATATTCATTGGGGACTAAATCCTACATTCTGTGTTCTATCCTAGTCACTGGGCATTTAGCAGTGAACAAGACAAGTGTCTGTTCTCATGGCTTTTTAAATTAGGGAGCCAGAAAATAAACAAGTAAAAAGAAAATGAACAAGATGATGTCTCATGGGAACAAGTGCTCTGAAGAAGCCGTAAGGGTAACTTGGGGCAGGGGTGTTGCTGGTTTGTCTAGTGGTGGTCAGGGAAGGCCTCCTTAGCATGTGACATCTGAGTGAAGCCCAGCCTTCCAGTGGGCAGCTATGATGGAGGAATGCTTCCAGGTGGGAAAAGCAACGGTAAAGCCCCTGAGTTTGAAAAGAGCTTGGCATAGAGCATGTGAACAAGAGAGACCCCAGCAGGCATGGAATGATAACAGGGCACAGCTCACGTGGGGTCCTGTGGGCCATGGGAAGGATTGTGTAATTTGTTTTAAGTAGACTGGGGGAGCTGTTGAGAAATTGCGAGCAGGGGAATGGCATAATCCAATCTATGTTTTATGATCATCCTATTTGCTATATGGAGGATGATCTGTTGGGGGTAGTGGAGGAAGCAGGAAAATTGTTTAGGATCCATCACAGTGCCCAGGTGAGTGATGTCAGTGCCTTACATGGAGGTGGGAGGAATGGAGATGGAGAGGAGATGGAGAGAAGTGATCAGAGTTAGGATTTGGAGGGATATCTGACAGAGCTGAAGATAGACCGGATGTAGGGTATGGGAGAGAACTATCCTTCCAGTAGCCAGGGTCCCCACAGAGAGAAGGGGGTGGGAACAGATTACCTTTCCTTTGTCAAAGTAACCTATGATGGTCTCATAGAGTGTCTCCTTGAGCTGCCGGTGTGTCTGGGGATGCTGCTGGCCTGTCTGCATGACCTGCGATGCACACTGCTCATCTGACCACTGTGGAGAGAAGACACGGGAAGTCACACAGGGCTGAGAGACTGCCAAGAGCAGGTGTCTTCCCAGGATTAAAGGCAGGAACCACCCTCCCCACACCCTGTCCTTTCCGTCTCTCCTCCTGTCTCAAACTCAGCTCATTTCTGGAAACTTTGTGTAGCACTGGGGAGGCTGCCCTTTTGAGACATGAATAGGATATTTGGAGGTTGCCGTCCAGGCAGCACTAATGTCCCAAGTCCTCAAACAGTCAAATGAGGGAATATGAAATATGAAAACCACAGTGATTAGGAGTGAGATGAAGCCCTGCAAACACCCTCCCCTCTGCTAGCTCCCCCACTGTCATGGGTGCCAGTGGTCAGTCAGAGAGACACTGGGCTGCAATTTCCACTTGTGAAGTCTCCTGATTTTTGTTGATTTACACTTATCTTTCTCTTTATTGGCTCTCTGTGTGTGGTTTGTAGGGATTTACTCTGAACCCCTAAGAGACATGCTCCCAGCTCTCCCAAAGCCAAAGGAAATCATTCTGATTTTTTTCCCAGCTACAGCTAAGTTCTCGAAAGAAGGGATGCAGCTCAGTGGGCATGCCAATGATTTACTGTTAATAGCAGTTTAGATATTATATAAAACTGCAAAACATATCTCAGAGGGGGTGTTGTTGTTGCTAAATGTAAAGATCACTCAAAACCACATGTGACTGGGGAAGCAGTGCAAAAAGTATCCTGCTAGCTCAAGAGTTTGGAGACACAGGGTAAAACAAAATTTATTTGGATTATTATTCTTTTTTTCTTTTTTCACTCTTCAACTTGCTGTGAGGCCCTGTTAGGATCCCAGCATAAATCCCTTCACCCAAAGTGACAGTACCTTGAGAAGCCAGGTGTGGAGAAGGAGCGTGTAGGCAGCCTCTGTGTAATTGTCACAGTCCAGGTGAAGATCGCGGAGTTTGTATAGGTACCTGTTTGAGGGAAATATGCTGAACTACCAAGTGTAGTGACAAGAAGACACCTGGCAGGGACAAGCTGGAGCCCAGAGAACAACTGGGCACCTCTCCGGGTCACAAGAAAGTCTTCTTCCCTGGATAACCAGCCCTTTGTGTGGGTGATAATGACAGAACCTAGTGCGTGTTGGGTACTTAGTGCATGCCAGGTACTATGCTAAGTATTTTAAATTTCTTAGATTACTTAATCTTCATGACAACCCTGTGAGATGAGTCTCAGGAATTCCTATTTTCAGATGAGAGAATTATGGCCTGGACAAGTTAGGTGCCATCCCAGCTAACATGCAACTGGATAAAGAATGGTCTGGCCAATGTAATATGACAAACAAGAGAAATAAAGGAAGAAGAGAGAGACAACTTATCAGGATTTCTGTGCTAATAAACAGAAGCATCAGGACATGATCCCTACCCATAATCACTGTGTCATTTCAAGAGTATGAACAAGCCACAGCAGCTGTAAGGGGCAGTTCCTACCCCTCTCTGCAGTCTCTGGGTGTAAGTAAGTGTATTTTTTAGTAATAAAAGGAAGTAGAGGCTGGAGAATAGATATTCATATAGAGACCTTGAGCTGTCAGTAGGAGGACTTAGGTATTTAACTACAGTCACATTTTAACTTCCTGTTTCTTTGAAAAGTGAGATCCCAGTTATGAACCATGAGATGGCAATATAACTGAGGGGTACTGAGGATGAGAACAAGGAGAAGGGAAGGATGCTTTGGAAAATTCTTGATAACTGATTCATAATAGGTATTAAGGGCAGTGAATTGACTTCTCTGTACCTTATTTGCTCATCTGTAAAATGGCAACACTCACAGAACCTATCTATAAAGTTACTGGGCATATAAAGGGCCAAGGAGACATGTGTGTCTTACAAAAGGCTCAATACGTGACAGCTCACATTACTGTTACAAAACCCAAGTATGCACTGAAAGTGATTAGGCTGTCACCAGCACTGAGCAGCAACAGCTGTTATCTATTATCACTGTGAACTATATTTCTCTATAAAACATTCTCTCCTGCCACTGTTGGAAACAGAATCCAGAGGCAATGAACCACTGCTTTGGTGACCTGCATATCATTAGGAGGATTTATTTAAACCCAACTCTAAGAAATGTGGTGAAGGGATACACTGATTTCTTCCTATGAGAGGAAAGGCAGGGAATGCCTGCCATGGTGCCAACATTCCACCCTGACCCATTGTCTCACACCAGGGAACACAGGGTTTCTCGGGCATCTGCACTCAATGAGCATCTCAATGCTCAGGTTTACATTCCTGTTGGGAAAAAGGTTTATTGCAAGAAGCTCACCAAAGGAGAAGCTAATGTTCAGTGTTCCTGGCCACATAAAATGGGCCAGTGGGTCAAATGTAGGCTTTCTGAAATCAGGGTAGGGACTGCCAAAGATTTTGGGGCGAGGAAATGTCACCTAGTGGTAATTTGATAGCGGTGTGCCAGGATGCCCTGGCAACCTTTTGTTCATTCACTTATTCATTCAGCAAACCTGTACTGAGCATCCAGGCTGTACCAGGCCTTAGAGATAAATAGTGACAAAAGCAGGCATTGTTGTCATGGTTTGGGATTTAGAATCTAGGAGAAGAGACAGACGTGAATCAAATCATCAGATACATAACCGCAAGAACACAGTGATGATGTGTGTTGTGAAGGAGTGGACTATGGTACTAGGAGAGCAGGCTTTATCCAGGTGAGGAGAAGAGGGGCTTCTAGAAAGGTTCCCAGGGCATAACAATTGATCTGAAGGGGAAGGGGATGAGTTGGGAGAGCTTCCCAGGCAGAAACATTTGTTCATTCATTCATTCAACAAATGGGTGTTTTATTATCATGTATTTTTATCCATTCGTCCTTCCAACAACACTATTAAGATGAGAAAACTAAGATCTAGGTTAAAAGAGCCAGAGCCAGAAAAAGAGAGAAGCAGATTTCAAGCTCAGTGATTTCTGCTTTCACAGACATAGCCTTTCCACTCCCCTCCCACCTAATGTTCCGCTAATCAGAGTTAACCATGAAATTGCACGGGGACTCCATGTAGAGAGTTTGGAATTTAGAAACACCTCTGTGTGCATACATGGCTTTATTCTGCCTTATCTCCTCCTACCCATCCTTTATGCCTCAGACCCCTAGATGGCTGAGTCCAAAAAACTTGGGGAGAGCAGCCCGGGGAGAGCTTCCCTGCTATTTTCAACTCCTCCTTTGGCACCCTCTCCTCTTCTTTGTTAACTCAAGGGTCTGATGCTACAGAACCCAGAAGAAGACACCCTAATAAAAAAGAAGACATCCCTCAACCAAGGCTACCAAACTCAAACACCTCCAGATGCCAGGTGCTTGAGCGAGGTGGACGAGGAGAAATAGAATAGGGAATAGAGACGGTGTCGTGACTACAGTGCTCCAGCCCTGTCTAGGACGGCTGCCACCACCCAGTTCAGCTAACAACCGTCAGAATAGGATGAGGGCCCAGTGTTGTCACATCTTCTGAGTTTTCCCAGGAGAAAAGGGAAATTTTGATTTTTATGTAAAATATCTAGATTTTTAAATTTTGGCAGCCAATTAAAAATGTTTTTAAATATTCTGCCTGCCAAACAGAACAGATTTTCAGACTATACCCTGTTTGCAGTCTGGTTTAGACAAATATGGTTTTCCTGGATTACTGCGGGCCTCAAATCTCCAAAGCTTGTGGAGGTCTGGGATTTGCCATCTGTGTTTCTAAGATGAGAAGGAGAGAAACAAGGCTGGAGGGAGGAAACCGTGCGGCAGGCATTCTACCTATAGTACTTCATTTAATCCTCAAAACAGAAGGTAGGGAGGAAACGTTCTACAGGTAGGGAAACCTCAACTCAGAAAGACCGAGTCATTTAAGTAATTTACCCAGGATCACAGAAAAAACGAGGCAAGGACCTTGGTGCTTTAGACCCCAAAGCTTTGCGCTGCTATATTAACGTATAACTAACGATGTTACAAATATCGCAAACTCAGGACAACCTATACAATTAGTTTTTCTTCAAATGATAGCTCCTATTTCTGGAGTAATGCTAAACTAGGTACCTAAATATATCTACAGTAATGGCAGAGTGAGTGTAGACTTGAAATCTCTGCTCTTTGACAGAATGTGACAAAAGCCCCATAAATACCTTGCTCCTCAATCTTCTGGTTGACTCTGCGTCAAAGGTTCCAGCCTCATAAGGATGTGCATAAAGGTATATGTCTAAGAATTTTGTGGTTGTGCTCTTTATTGTAGAAAAAAGTTGGAAACAACCTAAACGTTCAATAGTCTAGAATTGGCTATATAAATGATGGTATATTCTGGAAAAATTGTTATAGTTTCATTAAAAATGATGTTGATATACATCTGTTGACATGGAATTCTTGTCAAGTTAGAAAAAGCAAAGAATAAATTATGAGTAATATAAAACCAGTTTTGCAAAAAATACACATGCATAGAATTCAATGTATATGCAAATACAACAAGGTCTGGAAATATAGATGATTACAGGAATTTATTTCATTTTTTGTTGCTTGTCTGTAATTTATGAGTTTATTTTTGTTTTGTAATAAGTATATATTTTTATTATAAGTAAAAGTAACAATAATAAAAAAATTGCAGGAAAAATATGAGATTATGAGAAAAATTGGCAAAGGAGTTCTTTGCTCCACACTAATGTCCCCTCCAAAAAGCCCTTCATGATATATTCAAATAATATTGTTTAAATGCCTACAAGGATACAGGCATCATGCATCTTAGTATTTTTTTCCCCTTCAAAACCAGGCTAGCCAATGATCTTACTACATGCCTGGACTAGGGCTTCACAGCAATCTAACCAAGGTCAACCCTGCAACAATGCAAATGCAGCTTAACAGCTCAAACCACAAAGTATTTACTCTTAAGGAAAATATGATCTGTGGGATCAATAGGACAGCATGGACGGCCAAATTTCACGTGGTTTTATGGGGCTGACTGTGGGAGAATGAAAGCAGTTGAATCTGGGGAAATTGACAGGAATCAGAACACAGAGGGCCTGAATGTCAAGAAGAGAAGTTTAAATTTTATCCTGAAGGCAGCAGGGAGCCATCGATGGATACTGAGCAGGAAAAGTGATACAGCAGGTCTGGATTTTAGAAAATATAAATCTTACCTTATGTACATCTCCTCCCTGTTGTTATCTTTGTAGAAATTCTAGGTAGAGGAGGAAAAACAATGATGAGTATTGTTCTTTGCAATGTCACAGAAGTCAAGGGTGTAGTGATGAAGATGAGAGGACGAGTATTGTTTACTATCTGGGTACTCTGAGATAGAAACAGGAAATTTATTTTCCTGGATGCACCAAAGATGCATCAAATAGCCTAATTGGAAGATTCTGCTTTGAAAGTCACTTTTCTGACTCTTAGACTACAAAGAAACAGAGGACTTGATGTGCCTCAGCCATTGCATATCAGGAGGTGCAGTTCAGTTTTTTGCTGCATTGAGAGGTGGGCTGCCAAGACTGGGGTAGTCTATTTTGACCAATCCCACTTTGAAAGACAGCCCAGCTTGATGTTTCAACGCTCAGGCCTTGTACTGGAAAGAACCTGAGTTGGAAAGTGAGTGAAAGCACCTCAGTAATAGTAAGAGATCAGAGTTCCTGATAGTGCAGAACTATCAGAAGTTATGATGGGATTCTGCAGCCAACACATTTAAACTTGGCAATACACAGGCATCTGGGTCCCTATTCCAGCTCAGGTGCCATTTAGACTAGTAGTTGCCCTGGACTTCACCACCAGAGATCCTAATCCTGTGGCATTTTAAAAACAAGTCCTTACAGATTCTGAACCAGGTGGTCCTGGTCCAGTCCATGAGCCATACCAGATGCATATCCTAGTTTAATCCAGCACACCCATATGGACCTGAGGCTCAGAAAGACATATGCCAGAGCACACAGCCAATGGGTAGCAAATCATACTGGGCATCATCTGTCCTGATGCCACCTCCCGCCCCACCCTCCTCCTTGACACCATATTTAAGTAACACACCAACAACTAGTGGTGTCTACTGCTTGGAGAACTCTCTGTCTCAAGCATTCTCCCTAGTCATAGCTGGCTATTAAAGGTCATTTTCCTCAATCAACTCTGTCTCTCCTTAGAGAGAGGCTGCTCAGCTCATGGAAAACCCCTCTTCATTATCTTTATGTAAATTGGGCCTGGTGGAGTTATTAGCAATGCATTCCTTTCTGCTGTCATTAGGATTTTCAAACTCTCCTTGGCATTCTGGAAAATCAATGGCAATATCTAGACTTTTAAAATAAAGTCCAATTAGGGTAAAGGGAGGCCACACAACAGAGCTATGGGGACAGGGTTTATACTTCGGGAGTCTTGGGAATGGTAGGGAGGTTGATGCGACAGATGCCACATGGCCTTTTGGTCAACTTCATTCTTTTAAACCATTTTCAGGTGGGATGACATGGTAAGTATGACGTATTATGGCTGCTTACCTACCTGTCTCCTGATCGAATCACAGAGCATGTGAGAGAGGCTGTTTGGCAGCCAGCCCATGGGAGCTCGTGTAATGTAGGGGTTAAGAGCTTGGGTCTAGGATTAGTTTCTCTGGTTAAGCTGGTTCATAGTGACAGCAGTTCTATTTATTAGTGTGACTCCATTCTATAAGAAGAAGGAAACTAACACATATTAAGCATTTAACCAGGACAACACAACCTAATGAAATTGGAACCATTATTTTCTCCATGTAATAGATAAGCCAACTAAGACTTCAGAGCATTTCTTTAGCTTGTCCATCATGTTAATTATCAGACACAGGATAAAAACCTAGAGGCTGTGTGACTCCAAAGCTCACACTCTCAGCCAGTCTATACTGCCATCTTCTTTCCATGTGACATGTTGAATGCTAAAGGGAATATGCGTTAATCCCATGTTGTAAATAAGGAAACTGAGGCATAGAAAGGTGAAGTGATGGCCTCAAGACACAGAGCTAGCAGATAGCACAGCAGATGTTCCATTCCACATTTGTCTACTTTCCAAAGCTCTTATGCACCGCTTCCCTATGAAGCACAATCATGAGACCCAAAGCCACGCCCACCCCCATCACCAGGTTCTGGTCTGACTTGGACCTGCCAGCCCCACGCACCAGCAGGTTCACAGTGCAGCTCATTCGGTTGTCTTTGCTCTCATCCATCATCACGCCCCGGTAATCCAGCAGCTTCTCCAGGAGGCCTTTGACCAGATTCACGAAGTTCTCCACTGACTTGGCAATGGTCGGGTGCTCTGCTGCACACTCCATCAGGCTGTGGCAGAGATCAGAGGGCAGTGAGCTCATGGCTGGGGAGAAAGACCGTGCTGGGGCCAGTGGGCGGTGGGATGGAGCACATGCAAAATCAGTCAGTCAACCCAAGTTCCCCTGATGGCTCCTTTTGTTCATTTATTCATGTATGTATCCATATAGTGCAGCAAGTGGTTTTTTTCCAAACATCAGAATGGAAAAAAATAAAAATAAAATAATTTCCAACATGGGTAATAATGGTGGGGGAGATGGTCACTTTCACCTACCCCCGCTGAGAATAAATCAACAAAACTTTTTGGGAAGCAATTTTCATAGTATCTGTCAAAATTTTAAATGCACAGATCCTCTGACCCCACAACTCTACTTTGGGGAATCTGTTCTACAGAAATATTCCCAGAAGTATGCAAAGATACATTTATAATACTCACAAATTATGTCTAATAGTGAAATAGATGGAACGATCTTAAATGTTCATCAATTGGGAAATGCCTAAATAAATTATAGTATATTCACCAAAAGAAATTCTACGAAGACATTAAAAATATTAGAGAGTTTAAATATGTTTTGGTATGAAAAGCTCTATAAGATATAGAGCTAGGTGAGAAAAGTAAGTCTCAGAACAATATTTGTTTTTCATTTAACCAACTGACATAGAGCTTAGCATGGCCCAGGTGTTCTTCTAAATCTCATGCAAATGGTAACTCATTTAAGCTCCTGTCACAGTTTTATGAGATGGGACTCTTGTAGATAGGGAAACTAAGGCATGGAGAGGTCCATTAACTTGTCCTAGGTCACATGGTTGGGAATATCAAACAGTCTGGCTCCAGCATCCATGTCTCTACCACCAAACACTGCATGTGTGCGCAAACGCACGTGGGAATCGTGTGTCTCTGCACGCTTTTAAAGTGCCATGTAGTCAGCAAGGACAGACACCAAACTCATAGTGATGGTTGTTTCCACAAGGCTTTAGGTGGAAAAATAGGGGAAAAAGCCTCAATTTTTCTATTTAAATATGTGTAGATTATTTTTTTAAATTATAAAATTTGTTGTATTCGTATTTTAAATTTTAAAAACAAAAATAAAAATGTACCATCTTTAAGCATCTGTTAGTTGCTAGGCATTGTGTGGTGGGGAGAAAGATATCAATATAAAAAAAGAACCACACCTACTGTCTGTCTGACAGCCCACAGGCTAGGTGGGGAGAAACAGATGGGTTAAAATTTTGTTTGATGACTGTTCCTTCTTAATTACTTATTCTGTGCCAGGCACGGTACTAATCACTTTTCTTAAGAAATCTCACTGAAAAGTGAGAATTATTCCCCCAATTTTACAGGTGAAGAAATGAAGGCTGAGAAAGATTAAAGGACCTTCCCAATATCACTCTGTTAGTAAGTTTAAGTGGTGACATTAAGGATCAAGCCAATCATTGTTAAATTTAGGGGAGATATTTTTCCCAAGAGAGCCCCCACAGCATGTTCTCAGGCATCTCAAGTAGGCAAGCATTATGCAGGCCACATGACTGTATCTGTCTCCTCTCCCCATGGCACTGTAACTCCCCAGGGGCCCTTAGGAGGATAAAGGTAAGAAAAGCAAGGACTTCAGAGGGTCATTTCCTCCAAGAAGCCAAGCCAAGCTGCAAGAAGGTGACATCTCAAACTGTGGCTCTGATAAGACAAATCCATCTTCACTCTGGGAGAAGCACTGTTCCCTGGCTCGCAATGGGAGATGCATATGGCCCTGTGATTTAGACCTGTCTGGCTCAGCCACAGCTGTGCATGCCTCCTTCTGGGACAGTCACTTCTAGCCCTGTGTTCCACCCTAATGACAATGCAACAAAGCTTCTTCCCAGTGTTCGGTGTGTGATTTTTTAAAAGCCTTCCTGGGCAGAAGACATCTCATGGTCTGAGCTTGGCCAGATCTGAAGTTCTCAGCCCTGGTCACATGACAGAATCACCAGGGGAGCTTTCACAAAGCCCAATGCCCAACCTAGGTCAATACCTTTGGAATCTTTGTGGGTGAGCCCCAGGCAGCAGTAATTTATTTTTTACGTTCTCTAGGAGATGCCAACATGCAAGTAACATTAAGAACAACTGGTTTTGTCCAGGGGTTTGCAAACTTCCATGTGCATGGGAATCACTGGGGCATTACGTTAATAGATTCTGACTCATCACATCTGGGCTAGTTCCTGCCTTACTAATAAGCTCCCAGGTGATGCCAATGCTACTGGTCCATGGACCACACTTTGAGAAACCAGGGTTTTGAAGAAAAAGGTCTTGGCTTTCTTTCTTTCTCTATTTTTTATGCATGAAGCAAGAAAGGTGCTCATACCACCTAGGATTGATGACATGGATGGGAAAATTGGCTAGAAAGGACCCATTCATCCACTATCCAACCTTCCACTCAACATGTAGCATTCTAGAAACTAGGCATTCAGAGTCCCAGGAGATCACAGTCTAGCAAGTAAAACATAGATAAAAATTAACCATAATATATAACACTTATTGAATACTTCCTGTGTTCCAGACTGCATGCTAAGCCTGTTTGTTTACCTTGTAATCCCACAACAGAGTATAAGTGACAATAAGAAAGCTTTGGGGATTATGAGAAGATGTAGCTAATTCCTCACGCAGTGGAATGAGGGGTGGTGGACACTTGCCATGCTGCTTCTGCTCCTGTAGTGGGAAGACTAGAGGGAGCTCACTCCTCCCTGCAATTGAATTGTACTTGCAGTGGAGGCTTTTAGAGGGAGGAGCCCAGACTCCTGCTCTCTGTCAGTGCCGATGAAACTGGACTTTCTTTCATTCCTTGAAATGAAATGAAATGACCTGTGACAGCTCCTCTTCCAGGTATTGAAAGGGTTTGGGTAGGTTAAAGGCCCAAGAGCATACATCTGTCTCCTTCAGCCTTCTGGTTCCCTCACCACTTGTAGCACTATTCCCAGGAATAAAATACAGAAAGGCAGGGGGGTGTCTTGTGACTCCATTCAATGTGAGACTCATACTTTCAGATACATGTGGATCAATGAAAGTGGGCTCCAAAGACAGTGCTGAGGGTAGGGAGAACTGGAGTGCCGTGTAAGCTTCCACAGCTTGTGCACTGCACATAGCACCTGAGGACTGAAATTCAGCCCCACTCCATGTCCTAAGCCTTGTGTTGTTATGCAAGGCTGCAGTTGCCACAGGGTGAGTAGCTCTGTTCTATTCACCAAGGCACCATCCAACTACTAAGCCATGTGCCCACAGGACTGTACCTGCCCAGTGGGGGCCCCGTGTATCGGTGGAGGCCCTGAATGAGGGGCTGGGAGGAAAGGCTGGAGGAACTGAGATGACTAGTCTGGGGGAGAAAAGATGGGTAGGCTCATGGCTTCAAATAATTATTCTGCTATCCACCTGTAAGTAATACAAGTTGACTGTCCCTTATTTAAAAATGTGAAATCCAAACCTTCTGAGCACTAACATGACACTCAAAGGAAATGCTCACTGGAGCATTATGGATTTTGGACTTTCAGATTAGGGACACTTTACTCTTAAGTACAATTATTTCAAAATCTGGGGGAAAAAATTCAAATCCAAAACACTTCTGGTCCCAAGCATTTCAGATAAGGGATAATCAATCTGTACTACTAATAATTAATATTGCTAGACTACCTACTCAGTATCAGAAAGTGTGCTAAGCACTTAACATGATTTTTCTTATTTAATCCCAAAAAAACCTCTAAGGGCTGGACAATATTTTTATCCCCCATTTTCAGATAAGAAAACTGAGGCTCAGAGAGATGAAAGGAAGGAGCAGGCACAGGGATGTTCTGATGGGGTCCTGGCTCCCTGTGTCAGGCTTGATTCATTTTGTGTAAAAATCATTCACACCTCTACCTCAGGAGAAAAATAATGAGCTATCTTTAATTTCCATGACCTCTAAGGACTTCTTTTATAAATCATCACTCAAGAAGGATTTGAAAACCCTGCTGATCATCTAAAGACTGCTGCAGAGCCCCCCATCCACTTATAAAAATGGAAATTGTCAGCACTGTACATGGTTTCACTTCTGGTCAATATTTAGATTTTCTTGTTTAGAAGTTTAAGATAAACACAGACTCAGCCAGAACATTGTTTATTCCCCCTGGATACATCAGTCTCCAGATCCACCTGAGGGGCAGACGGTGGGTTTCTCCTTCCAGCAAAATGGCATTTACATTCTAGGTGTTTAGTGAGGGCCATCCATGGTGACAGGAAGGGGACAGGGGCACTGCCTGGGGCACCATCCTGTCCTCTGGGCTCTGCCTGGTTGGGCAGGGTTGGAAGGCTCATTGTAGGGGTCAGAGCAAGGCCTTCAGTTTGCTTTTGTTTTGAAATTAAAATATTCGAAAAGGATTGGAGAAAGAATCCAAACCAGAGTGATCTCAGAGAATCGTACAAACCAGAGAATATACAGTTAGCGAGAAGTGGGGATATCTGAGCCACGTTCCTACGTTCCTAAGCCTTAGGAGAAGGCCTCGCAGAAGAAGGAGGCAATTACCAAGCTGTCAAAGAGAGAAACTGGAAGCAAGGCCTGGAGATGGAAGCATATTCATGAAGCATTTACCTGCTGTGTGCCAGATGCTTTATAATTATTCAGTTCTCAGAATAACCACAGGAGCTTATTATTCCCATTTCAGAAATGGGGATACTGAGGCCAGACATGTGTGATTCATGTGAAGTCTTGCAGCTGCTAAGTGGTAAAGCCAGGATCAAAACCCAGTGTCTTTCTTCAAAGATATACAAGCGGCTGATAAGCACATGGGAAGATGCACAGCCCTGTGAGTGTACTGAAAGTCAATGAATGCTACACATCACGGAAATGCAATTCAAAACCACAATGAGATATCATTTCACACCTGCTGGGGTGGCTATAATCAATAAGACAGATATTAACAAGTGTTAACAAGAATGTAGAGAAATTGGAACCCTTATGCATTGCTGGTAGAGATATACGTGGAGCTGCCAGTTTGGAAAATAGTCTGGTTGCTCCTCAAAAGGTCAAATATAGGTACCATATGATCCAGCAATTCCATTGCTAGGTATATACTCAAGCGAAGTGTAAATGTATGTCCACACAAAAACTTGTACATGCATGCTGACAGCAGAATCAATACTAATAGTCAAAAAGTGGAAACAGCCTAAATACACATCAATTGAGAGATGAATAAACAAAATGGGGTACATCCATATGGTAGAATATTTGGCAATTAAGAGATTAAATACTGAAACAGGCTACAACATGGATGAACCTTGAAAATATTATAGGCAAGACAGAATGAAGAGTAATGGTAGCCTAGGGCTAGGGGAGATGGGGGAGTGTTTGTGTGTGTGTGTGTGTGTGTGTGTGTGTGTGTGTGTGTTGGCAGAGCAGTGGCTAAGGGGTGCAGGGTTTCCTTTTAGGAGTAATGAAAATGTTGCAAAATTGATTGTGGTGATGCTTAGCTACAGAGCTCTGTGAATATACTAAGAGTCAATGAATTGTAACCTTTGGGTAAATTGTATGGCATGTGAATGACATCTCGAGAAAGCTGTTAAAACAATGTCCTGACTCCAAGTCCATGGTCTTGGGCATTGTTCTCTATCCACTGTCTACTGCCTGCCCTGGCCTGGGAGCTGGAGTCCGGCACAGCCAGGTTCAGGATGCGGCTTGACCACTCCGCTAGCTTGTCCTAGCTTCCTTGAACAATGTGCTTACTTCCCTCAGCCTCAGGGCCCACCTCTGTGACATGGGCATCAAAGGGAGTAAGTGTGATTAAAGGAAGCATTACATAGCCCATTGCACAATAGCATGCTAAGTTATTATGTGCATTTAATAAACGTAGTTCATGACCAACATCTGTCAAAAATGTAAGAAAAGGGAAAAACAGCAACCATTATTCCACAGTTAAGATGTAAAGAAAGTAGACATTTTTGTGGATTATTTCCCTCTTCCCAACACAGCAAAGGTTCTTTTCATCTGGCCCATTCTATCAGTTCCAAAAAAATGGACACTCCAGAGAGAAATGTGAGGTTTCTTCCAAAAATGGAGTTTTACCCATACCCATGAGCCTCTAGATCAATCTCCAGGAGAAGACAGAGTCACTCGGAGCCCCCTGGAGTTCTGAGCCCTCCCGCCTCACCCGACCTTCACAGGCTATTCCTGCACAGGAGGCACTGGACTTACATTGACTCCAGCAGCTGCATGTACTGCTCATCGCCTCGGCCCCCTTCCACCTCGTGGTCCAGCTTCAGGATGATTTCGTTTTCAAACTGAAGATGTAGGAGACAAAAATCAACAATAACGTTAGAAGGCTGAGGGCTGAAATTAGTTAATTCATGATTTCAACCGAAGCTTTAGGGGGCCCTCATTATCTCCTAGGTTGAGTGCTGGGATCTGGGAATGCAAAATGGAACAGAATACTATGTCTGCATTTTTGGAATGCCCAGAGAGTGGAGGGGAGCAACGGCTGATAAGTATTGGAGAGAGAGAGAGGGAGAGAGAGAGCGCAGGAGAGGGAGAGAGAGAGAGAGAGAAGGAGAGAGAGAGAGAGAGAGAGCAGGAGAGGGAGAAGGGGAAGAGAGTCAGGAAAGACTTCTCACAGCCCATGTTATTTGAGCTTGTTTTCAAAGGTTAAATAGAAAGAGGAAAAGCGAAAGGACATCTCAAGAAGAGAGCACCGCATGTGCCAAGGCATGGAAGTGCATGAGAGAGCACAGATTCTTCAGGGAATGCCACGTTTCCTGGACAGCTATTGTTTCTGCCTGCTTGGCATTCCTTCATTTCTTTCTCCATATTTTGTTCATCACACCAGTCCTAACCGCAGTCCTTGGGGCTCTGGTGAGCTGAGCATCCCTCCCTAATTCCAGGTATGGAGACCTAACACAGGCCTAGCTCCTAATCAATATATTTCATTGCCGAGGTCCCAGGATTAATAAAGCTCTGGACTGAAACAGTGAGACTCTAAATCTGAAGCTTTATTGGAACTCTTAGCAAAATGAGTCTTTCGGCTCAACCTGAAGATGGAAGGTCATGAGCCTGAGGCTGCTGCTGACCACGATGAAAGAGGCCGTCTGACAATGAAACCAATACGGAGGCAAGCAGAGAGGGGAAGACAGAGAGAGACAGAACTGATGCCATTTGTGAGCCTCTGCATTCGGCCACACCTGACTTATCTGTCAGCCAGTTTGAATTGGAGTTTTGTTACCTGCAAACAAAAAAATGCTGAAAAACACTCATAAGACATGGAGCAAATCAGGTCTCAGAGAGTTAAGACTGGTGTCAACGGTAACGATCAGAGATCAGATTAGGTAAGTGATCAGAAAGCAAGTATCCATCTACAGCTCCACCAAATCTTGTTGCATTGAAGCCACAGAATGTTTTGTCTCCCTACTTTCCATGTTAAGAAACATTTCACCCACTGGAGTGCATGGCTTATTCACATTTTTTTGAGGTCACACTGTGTCTTTTTAACATGATTTTGATGCAAAATGGTTTGTATTGTTTTAGTACTATACCCTGAAGGGTCCATCCAAATCATGCAGTCCACCCTTCCCTCATTTTACCATTAAAAAAGAAACTGGCACCTGGAGAGGGAAAAGGGTCTTGGCAAAGGCCACCGAGTTCAAAAGAGGACTTGGGGAGTCCTGGCTTCTAACTCGACTTGTTTACACTCAGTCTTCATAATCCTTCATGAAGTTTGGAGGTCATCAGTCACCTTTAAATGTGACAACGCATGAAAAGCAGCCAGCCCTTGCTTGGTACAACCCTCGGTGTCAGTTTATTACAGATGAAGAAGTAAAGGCTTGGAGAGTTTAAGTGACCTGTCTAAGGTCTCAGATGAATGGCAGAGACCTTTGGCAGGCTCTTTCCTGTGCATAAAGGATAGTGCCCCATGGAGTTGGAATCTTTAGGTGATGAAAAGGCAGGGACAAGATTCGTTCTTCTCTCTGGTTCACACATCATCCGTGATGCCATTGTCCCCTCACTTTTGTGCACAAAGGGTCAAAGGCATGGACCAAAAGCTTGTGCTAATATAGCACAAATGCCAAAGAATTTCCCATGAGTTGCCACAGTTGGGGAAGACTTATTGAAGGAGATATACTGGGCCTGGAAAGATGGGTAAAACTGTGATAAATGTGAAAAGGAAGGTATTCCAGATGGGGGAAATGGTGTGAGCCAAGGTGTCGAGGTGGTAATGTGGAGAAAAATGAGGATAACAGTTCACTTTGAGCAGAGAGGGAGGGATGGATGGACAAATGGAAGGGAGAGAGGAAAGGAGGAAGGGAGGAAAGAGGGAGGGAGGAAGGAAGGGAGGAAGGGAGGGTGGGAAGGAAGGAGGAGAGGCAGGGAGGGTGGGAGGGTGGAAGGAGGGAGGAGAGGGAGGGAGGAGAGGGAGGGAAATAAATAACAGACACCTAGATGAGGCCAGTGTGGCAAGGGTCTAGACTGGCAGGCTGCAAATGAGTCATGCCCCTTCTATGGTATATCCTGTCTAGCATTATGTCTGTGTTGAATATTATCCAATGTCAACGGTTGGGGACTATCATGTTTAGAGATGTCTTCTCTGCCAAGCCTAGAGCAGGAAGAAATATAGCCTAGAGACTACACAATGAGTCTGCTGTGAGGCTGTCTGGCTTTAAATCCCTCCCCGCTTCCCTCTGCCATCTTGGGAAAGCTGGTAGGTCTTTCTAATCCTCAGTGTCAGGATTTAGATCAGGGGCTAGTAAACATTTTCTGTAAAGGGCCAGATGGTAAATAATTTAGGCTTTGCAGGCCAGAGGGTCTTTATGACAACTACTCAACTCTGCTGCTGTAGCACAAAAACAGCCCTAGACAACACATACGCACATTGGCATGGCTGTATTCCAATAAAACTTTATTTACAAAAGCAGACGGAAGGATGGATTTGGCCTGTGGGCCAGAGTTTGTCTACCCCTTATCAATATAACAGGCATAGCAGTAGTACCTACAGCGTGGAGTAGTCAGAGGGTGCAGAGATTTTACATGTAAAGCGCTAGCAAAGTGCCTAACATGAAGTGTGCACTGTGCTCGATCAACTTCTTATCACCACTGATGTTATTGTTATTACTGCCGAATGTTACTGGAAACATCACAGGGGGAGAAAACCAGCATTTTTTCTCGTCTGAGTGATTCACAGGGAAATACTGGCATGATTCCCCCTGGTGAGCTGAACTTTTCTCTGGAGCAGAGAAGTGGTGGAGGTAAATAAGAACTTGTCTCAGGGTCACAAAAGAGCCTGCCAGGAGGGAAATTACAGGGTGCCAGGGAGCGTGCAGAGACAAGTGCTACCATATCACCATGCCCGAGCCCTTGGGGTGAGCTAGAGGGGTAAGGTCTCAGTAAGGCACATCCCAGGGTCAGTGCTGTGCCCAGAAATGGCTATGATCACAGTCCTTGGCATTGAATAGACTCGGTTTGAGTCCTGCTTTGACTTTTTTCCCAGTCCTGTGACCTCAGGCCAGTTAAGAAACATTGCTGAGGCTTAATTTGCTCATCTATTAAATGGAGACTTGAAACAGCATCTCCTTTGTCGTGGTACTGTAACAAATTAAAGGGCAAACACATGTAAAAGGCACTTGGCGCATAGTCAATGCTCAATAACTGCTAGCAAAGCTCATCATGCTATGTCATTGTATCGTCATTCTCATCATCTCAGGCATCACACTCTCATTTAATTTTTACAACAGCCAAAGGAGAAGAATATCATCATCCGCATGTTGCAAATGAGGAGACTGAGGAAAGGTAGGACCTTGGCCTGGAATGTCAATGGATGGATGAACTTGAGCTAGGGTAGGCCCAAGGTCCAACAGAAGAAGGCTCTCCCCACTGGGCATAGTGGCTCATGCTTGTAATCCTAGCACTTTGGGAGGCCAAGGTGGGTGGATCACAAGGTCAGGAGTTTGAGACCAGCCTGGTTAACATAGTGAAACCCTGTCTCTACTAAAGATACAAAAATTAGCTAGGCGTGGTGGCAGGTGCCTGTAATCCCAGCTACTAGAGAGGCTGAAGCAGGAGAATCACTTGAACCTAGGGGGCAGAGGTTGCAGTGAGTCAAGTTTGCACCACTGCACTCCAGCCTGGGCGACAGAGTGAGACTTCATATAAAAAAAAAAAAAAAAAAAAAGACTCTCCCAAACATGCACTCCATCATGATGCTGTGATGTCCTTACCCCCAACAGTGTCACCATGCAGAGCTAAGGATGTAGCTGTGACCTCTCCAAGTTACTTCCATTTTCATCCTCAGCTACATTACTGCATCACATCATTGACTCCTTACCCCATCGCTGCAAGGTGGATGTTTGCTAATAAGTATACATAGATTTGTATTGGGCCGCTGCAGAAGTCAGAGTCTACAGAGACCCAACACAAGTGTTAAGATGTCCTAACCAAGAAAAGAAGGGGTGAACTCCAGGAACCCAAACCTCCTCCCTGGGCCTCCCTTTTCCAGGAGAATGGCCTGATATGGGCCTTGTGTTTGCTTCATGCCTTCCCTGCATTGCTTCTCTTGCCTCTCCTGGCTGCTTTAAAACATCCTGGCTATTTTTATCATCTTGTTTTCCAAGAATGTTTTCTGATTGGAGCCCAGTCCTGCAGAACTGTGAGATTTGGGGAATAACTGCTCTTCCTCACATGTCTGGTGCTAACTTTGACATGGGATGGGCAGAGATGGTGTTAGAGGCCTGGATGTCAAAGAGATGACACGGATGACACCAACACCCGTAAGTCTGCCTTGGACCACCTCTGTTAAGAAACACCAGTTATCCTGGGTGGAAAGAAGTAGAGTCAGGAGGAATCTGGAAAAGGGAGTGCCATGTGAAAAGGGGTGTCTGTGGAAGTCAGTGCAGCTTTCTAATTTTCTTTTTTCTAATTTTTTTTCCTAATTTTCTTTGAGCTGTCTGGTCTCTAATTGTTCCAATTCATCCCCCCAAAGAGCTTGGGATGGGAACCTGTAATGGCAGTATGATACCCACTTTACAGATGAAGAAACTGAGGCTGAGAGAGGTTAAATAACTTACCCACATTTATTCAGCTTCTAAGAAGTAGGTCTAGCTGAATCTAAAACACTGTACTCAGAACACAGCACGTCCTCAGTACAGATTTATTGAATTGTTGTAATCTTTTCCACATTATGCTCTAAACAACTTACTCCATGCCAAGATGCAGTCTCAGTGGAATCTGCCAACATGGCTATCTCCATCTATTAATTCATTCAATGAGCAATTA
The DNA here is from genome assembly GCA_963573385.1 of Cacajao melanocephalus. NCBI lineage: Eukaryota > Metazoa > Chordata > Mammalia > Primates > Pitheciidae > Cacajao > Cacajao melanocephalus. The sequence goes on along the minus strand of CAUYLG010072807.1, from coordinate 31,373 downwards.
TTGAGCTCCCATGGTGTTCAGGCACTGTTAGGTGCTGCTGTCAGATACCATCTCCTCTTCTTTCTCTGAGAGAAGAATTCTCTCTGAGATCTCCTGCCTGCTGAGGGCTCAGACCCTCATGCTGACTGGTACACAGTCCTGTTCTACAATCTACAGCCAGCTAACCAGTCTCTAAGGTCTCTATACCCCAGGACTCTTACTCATTCCCACCAACAGTATACAGAACACCTACATTCCTTCCTTCCACAAAGAATTGGCCAGCAAGACAGCTGGTCTACCCCATGCAAGGGGATTACTCAAGCAGTATTAGCAACCCCCACTACTCTATGTTACAAAAACATTTGCTGGAATGTACCTCCCTGTGCTGACTCGGTTCCCCTGAATGCTGTGGGATGGGCGTCTAAATGCCTCCATCCATTTATTCTGGGAACACTGACATAGATCTCTACCACATGGATCTCAGACACTTGACAGGGACTGGGAGTTCAGGACTGAGAGATCAGTTTTGGCCCTCAATAGTTCACAGTCTGCTGTGAGAGACAGACCTATGAGCAGGTAATTGTGCTGTGTGGGACAAGTGTGATGACTGCTCAACCCAGGCAGGATGAGATACATTTCACTCTGACTGGCATGTGTCGCGGCCAAGCCAGCCACAATGGGGTCCACCCAAGGCCCTCTTGCTGAAACTGTCCTTCCACAACCCCACCAAGGGAATCATGTGGCATACCAGGGATGGGACATCCAGTCCTAGACAACGGACAGAGACCCCCAAGATGGTCTGGGATGAGATGCTGCACTCACGAGGGGTAAATGTCATCAGTCAAACCCATCCTCTGTCTATGAAGTTTAGGTGAGAGGAGGAGACAGGGTGATCTGGCATTGAGGTTGCAAAAGAAACCCAGAGCAGAGAGACAGCTTGCCCTGGAGTCACTTCTTGTTCAGCCCCCAGAACCCTGAGCCACTTAGAGTCTAACACCTTCCTGTCCCTGTTCTAGCCTGTGTAGACTTGGCTTGAGCAAATCTTTGTCTATTGTACCCAGATGAACCACTGACCCAGGATGTAGGAAAGCCTTTCCCAAAAAGCCTCTGCTGAAGAGTGTCTAGGATCTCTTTGGGAAAGGATATAAAAGGAAGATCCCATACAAAGGAATGAGAGCTAGAGAATTTCAAGAAACTGGCATCAGGCCAGAGGGCTTGGTATGAACTGGGAGCAAAGCTCTGTTGCTTGGGATTCAGCAGGCTGTCAACCCCTCCCTTTCCTGGAGACCCCTTCCATGACAGCTTACTGTGAGCCAAAAGCCATGCCTGGGCCCGCTTATCCCACAGCTGAGCTCCTATGAAGCACGCGGGCTGGTTTTCACATGGGCATCTGCCTCATTAGTCAGCCTGATTGTCCCGTCTCTTTTGATAAGGGAGCAGCGAGGAGAAGTGATTGGGGGAACATGCTCAGAATGAACGCACACTGGAGCGAGGAGTCCAAGGAATGACACCATACAGAGAAAACAAGTGGGTGCATGCCACAGAGAAACCAAGATACGCGAATCCTTTAGAGAATGAAAATCACACTAGAGTGAAACCCTCTGAGGCTGCCAAACACATCTGTCAGGTCGCAATCCAGGCAATGACCAGGTCTTATTTCTTTTTGGGACATTGTACACCATCAGACACTTTGTATGTTTCTTTTGCACAACTATTCCCAGGAACTCTTCTAAGGCACCAGCTGACCTCAGAGGTGGGTCTGACGGTAAGTACAATGCCCTTCATCTCACGGTGTGTGCCCTTCACGTGGTCCCAAGCTGTACAGATCTTGTTCCCACTTAAAAGGCAGCAAATCCCAAGCTACCTGCAAACACTCAATGCAAGCTTTCACCCTCCACTACTCCAACTGCTCAGATATGCCCTCTTTCTCCATGTTATCTATTCGGCCTGATTTCTTTTCAGGCGTTTCGCAAAGGGGCAGCTGGTCACTAGCCCTTCTGGCACTAGAGTCCCTATAATGCTACCTTTCACAGTGGTATCATCATAGCTAACTAGTCTCTTATTCCTCTCAGAACAACTTTGTCCCACATGGGATTAATAGGATGGAAGATCCAACAGATGTTTTTTGCACAAATAAATTTAAGAAATTACATATCTGTTTGCCATGAAAAGTGTCTTGACTCTGTTAATATGCACTGGGAGTCTCTAAGAGGGGTTCCAATATGCAGTGGTTTCCAAAGGTATTTAACCTTGAAATCCTCTTTCCATGGAGTATCTTGTTGGATTAGCACTCCATCGACATATTTAGCGAAAGCACTGCTCTAGCAGATACTATTCAGCTGGAATTACTGGGAGATACTGGTGGCTGAAGAGTGTGGGGTTCCAGCATGGGTTTCGGAATCACAGTGACCTGCTTCTTGCAGCCTCTGTTCTATCACTTTCTTAATGTGTGACTTTCAGCAAATGATGACAGCTTTCTATATCTCAGTTTCCTTTCATCTTTAAAATGGGGAAGATAATGTTACCTACTTCATAAGGTTGTAGTCTAAAAAAGACAACATGAACTAATATATAGAAAATAGTTGCCATATGCCTGACATGCAGTAAATACCTAAAGTCAGTCATGATCATCATCATCATCATTAGATGCAGATGAGGAAGATGAAAAAATGTACAGAAATGAGTCTAAAGCAAGGCAGTAGATAATAGTCATACCTTAGACATAAAATGGCAGGAATGGGGAGAAAAGACCTCTCCTAGGTGACATGGCATTTGGATGGGCTTCACAGGATCAGTAGGAGCTTAGAAGGTGTCTGCAGGCAGGGTTGTGACTGTGCAGAGAAGTAGCAGGAAGAAAAAAATGCATGAAGGACACCCACAAGAGGCGATGGCATTCAGGTGAGCTGCAGGGATAGCTGGAGAAGAGGTGAGGTGCGGAAGAGTTGGAGAGGATGGCTGAGAAGTTCTTCAGAAGGCCGGAGCAGGGAGGACTGTGGATGCTGGCTAGAGGGTGTGGGCTTTATTCTGTTGGATATTAATGGGTAAAGAAAGGGAAATATCCCTAAGGATCTTAAGGAAAGGCAGTTTGGAATCTGCTGCCTTTTAAGCGCCCATTTTAAGGCAGGATATGGTAGGAATGAGAGGCAGAAGCACTGGAGGAGGAAGGAGAGTGGGAAGCTCAGTTAGTGGTAAAACTAAGTGAGGATGGGGCAGAGAGAACAGGGGCTGAGACCTGAGGGAACTGCTCAGGCAGCCTTGATGGGACTGAAAGACCACCTTTCCTGAACAGGGTGGAGTCACTGAGCAGTGCCAGGAGCCAACTGTGGAGATTGGTGCTTCATCCACGGCCAGAGCTCCCAGTGTGACCCGGCCTGGGAAATGGACCTCTTTCTTCAAGTATGATCAGATATTCAATGACAATATTTGGCCAATGGCTCTTGTGTTTCACAGAGGTTCTGGTGCCTTCCATGCTGGGAGTAGCCTCCTATTCCCACACAGATCCACAGGTCCCTCATGAGAGCGACATGTCCCTAACTCCGTTTGCTATCAGATTTGATGTGTGGGTAAGCATGACACCTGGCAGGGTCGGCTTCTTCTAGATAGCATAGATCTGCTGAGTCAGTCCAGAAGATGAAGCACCAGACAAGAGTGGGTGCAAGAGTGGGACAGGTGGGATGGGGGGAGGGGTGGCCCTGGGAGCACAGTTTAGGGAATCATTAGCTAGAGACGCGGGGTTCGTAGACTTTTGAGAAAGAGACTAATCAAATACACAGCAAGAAAGTGCATTTTAATCTTGTCCTCAGATGGAAAAGTGTGATAGAATACTGACCAAATCTGATCTGCCAGCTCATTCTGAGCCCATGAATAAATCTCCCAATCTTGCCACAGAGCCTCTCGATGAAGCTCAGGGAGATGGAATGAGGATATCATTATGGGGAAATGGGCTGGGGATTAGGGATGCTGGCATGAGTTTCCGGCCTCATTTTTTACCTTTTTGAAATCCCCACTTCTTTGATATTCACACAGCATCATGTCGAAGAAGATTGGTATGGTGGCTTTCCGCAGCTCAGCCTCAGGAATAAGCGTCATCTCTAATATAGGTCCCACCATGCCTGGGATGAAGCAGATTTTGTTCTGACCTGAAAGAGAAGAGGAACATGAACACATAACACAGATCCTCTCCAGACCAAGTCTGGGGAAAGACAAAAAGGGAGGCATGATAGTAAAAACAATAGTTAACACTTATATAGTTGTTTACCATGAGCCAAGCACCGCTTTGAACACTTAACATATATTAACTCCCATTAGAGCACATGCATTATCCAAAACAAGCCCCATTACTAAGGCTAATAACACAGGCGGGTGTGTGGAAAGCACTTCACTGTTTACAAGGGTTTTCACCTGCATCATCTGCTCTGCAAATAGGGCCATGATTGGATATTAGAGATGGCAAAGCACAGCCACATTTGAAATTATGTCTGTCTGCAACACATGCTGTGTTGCTGAGATTTTTTAAATGGGCTTTTACCAACTGTTTTATGAAATGAGAAAAGCAAAATTTGCTAGCAAGAGCCTGCTATAATAGTGTGGTCAGTGGAACAGGGAGATTTAAAACATAGCTTGAGGATCAGATGAACCACAACTTCTTGTCTCTTCCGTCTCATTTCAAGGCATTCCCTCCATCCCCTCCCCTGGCTCCTGACATTCTAGCCTAGCTGGGGTCGCTCAAATGTCACAATTTCACCTTGCTTCCCCCACAGCAAGGTTTGTGCACATAATGCTCCTTTGTTGAGAATACTTTTCCCTGCCTGCTCCCTAACCCACTACCCATTACTACATAGCTTCCCCTAGATAGGTGCTATCTTAGCTTAAACACTCCTTCCTCTGGGAGAAAAGCCCCCTCCCTATACCACCTCCCACCCTTAGCTAGAAAAGATACCTTGCACTGCCTCCTCATGTTTTGCCAGTTTTGAAATGATGCCTTTATGTGCCGAATCGCTAGAGACCATGTCTGTTCTCCTCATTGTGTCTATAGCACTGAGCATAGGACTTATTAGATGATCAGTAAATACCTGCTGAATGAGAAAATAAATTTGTCTAGCTCCTACATTCCCTGGCTGTGGGATTTAAATGTGTCTCTTAAAAATGCAATAGCAATGCCCAGCTGTTAAGAAGATCTTGTTAAAATATGTCCACGTGTATTTAGCACAGAGCCCAGAAGAATCAGTGCCAGTGGCAGGGGCAGTGTTGTCCAGTGGTTAAGGGCACCAAATCTGGAGCTAGATGGCCTGCATGTGTAAATTGACTCCGCTATCAACTATAGCTGAGTAATGTTGAGCAAGTTTGTCTCATCTCTCGAGGCCTCGGTGTCCTCCTCTGTAACTTGGAACAATAACAGCATTTATCTTGTAAGGTTGTTGTGAAGAATCAAAGAATAAATGTGTGATTGTTTAGCAACTGCCCAGGACAATGCTTGGCATGTAGCCTACTTTCAACAGCTTTAGCTACTAATATTATCTTTGTGCTGTTTGGTCAAAATGAACCACAAAGGGTGGCCTCATTGAGCAGGACTGAGCAGAATCTTCAGAAAATATGCATCAGAAGCGGCAGATAGGGAATAAAGAGGAGCACTTAGGAATTACAGGAATTTCCTGGGAAGTGAGGGTCAGCATATTCAAGCAACCCTATCACTGAAGCTGACACCCTCTATATTTCATCAGCTGCTACTTCCTTCTCCTTCTGAGTTTCGGAGCCCACCGTGGGTTTATTCATTGTCAGGATGAACGTTTGTGGTCCTTGCCTGGGGCAGAGAGTGCCTCAGGGTGCAGAAACTTCGGTGGTATAGCGTGTGGCCTGGCACGGCTGCTTTTGATTAAAGCTCGGAAAACGAACTGAGAGGGAAAGCAGTAAGAAAATGAATTTTCTTTCAACCTAAATGAGGCTTAATGTTGGAGTCATTGCCCGGGATTCAGATTTAAAAAAAAAAAAGGCATCATCCTAGGAATATCCTCATCCTCAGTTAGTGAGAATGAAATGGTGGAGTCAGGCAGAGTTGAGTGAAAAATGAAGTCACTTTTCCAGGATATAAGCTTCATTATATGATGCGTTCAGATTACACTTAAGCCTCAGATCTTCGCTTTGGCCCAAATAGAAAACAATAACAACAACAACTTACTTTCTGGAAGGTTTATAGTAATCACTAATCGAGGTTTTAGATTTCATCCTTCAAGATCCTTTAAGTCTTTTTCAAACCACAGTAGGGTTTTAAAATTCAAAGTCGAGTCAAAAATAGGTAGACGGTAAATGGGAAACTGTCAGATAAGCCACCACGGAATGGAGAAATTGCTTATGCAACAAAGGCTTTTAGAACACTGGAGGGCATTGGGCATGATAAGGATAAATTTAAGATGGTTCAAAATAAAGGGCAGACATGCTGTAGACCAGGGATTTCTTAAATACTTTTGATCTGCATTCTTTACAGTCAGTTGAGATATTTTGGCAGAATAGGGAAAATGTAGAGAGAAATGGTGATCTCCAAATACGGTGTGACCCAATGGCCCTTACAACGCTCCCCAAAGAAATTTATTTATTTACATACAAACAGAATTTTAGCACATTGGATTTTGTGTTCAAGTAATCCAAATGCGTATGTGTTTGCATCTCTTTACATACGTAGATGCACACAGAACATATTTGTGGCTAATTGAATACAAATTCATTTGGGAAAAAAGTGCTCATGCAAGAGGCACACCTGCTGCTGTATTTGAGAAAAGGTAAGGAAGGGCATTTAGTAAGAGGGTCTTTTTCATGTAACTGAAGCTGAACTTCACTGGGAACAGATACCAATTAGAAAAGCCTATTAAAATGCCAATAAGCCAGCAGGAAAAATCCAAATGTCAAATTACACAGGCTTTGGGAGAGGATCTGGTGGCAATGAGAGCACAGAAAGAGCTCAGGTGTGTGGGTGGAAAGGGGTCTCATGTTCTCTGGTCTCAGTTTGTAATCTGTACAATGGCCTCCTCCATCTCTCCTCCCAGGAGCGGACTGCAGGGTGGAATGCAAAGGGTCTGAGGGCACTCACTGAGATGATGACCTTGAAAGAAACAAGAAGGACGGAGGGAGGGAGCAGGAAAGGAAGGGAGAAAGGAAGGGTGAAAGGAAGGAAAGAAGGAAGAAAGGAAGGCGGGAGGGAGGGAAGGAAGAAAGAAAGGAGGAAAGGAGGGAAGGAAGAAAAGAAGGAGGGAAGGAAGAAAAGAAGGAGGGAGGGAGGAAAGGAAGAAAGGAAGGAGGGAGGGAGGGAAGGGAGAAAGAAGGGAGGGAGGCCTTTGTGAACCTTACTGAGAATAAAATTGGGCAAGCCGTGACCTTCTGAGGCTCACATGGGACAGAAGGATCTCTCTAAAGGCTGGCACAGACCCTGGAATGAACAGGGATGACGGCAAGTTATGACTCCCTGGATTTCAGAGACCAGCAAGCCTCCTGGGGACTTTGAAATAAAGCTGAGCTAATTTTTTTTTTTAATCACTCAATCAGTTCAAAAGGGGAAGAAAAAACACAGATCCACAGATCTCTGCTCCTCTGTCTTAGGCTTGGAAAAGCTCCCTCCTGGCAATGCTCTGAGACAGGCAATCAATTCTCTCCTCATTATTCAGGACTTGCCCAGCCTCAGCTTCCCTCCAGGCCCCATGGAGTCTCTGAGTCTGACAGCCTGGGTCAGGTCCTGCCACTGCCACTCCCTGGCTGTGTGGCATTGTGCTTGTCATTTACCTTCCCTGAACCTTCATAATCTCATCTGTAAAATGAAGATAATAAAATCTGCCTGGTAGAGCTGTGGAAGCTTAAGAGTTTGTGCAAACAAGGGCCCTGCACAGTGTCTGGCGCAATGTAAAAGCTCAGTAAGTGTTGATGCTGCTGTTGCTGCTGCTGCTGCTGCTGCTGCTGCTGGTTAGTAGTACTTTGGGTTCAGCTCTATGCCGAGTTTTAGATTAAGCAATATGAAAAGACAAGGTCTAACCTCATGAAGCTCCCTGAAGCATTTCATGGAAATTTTCAGGCTGGTCATTTTGTTTGTTTACTTTTAAAGCAAAGAGCTGAACTGGGAAAAGGGTCAGACAGATTTATCTTCCCTACCATGGCTGACATTCACAACCCTCCACTCTTCTCTGTCTCATTGAAATATTTTCTCATCTGTCCTCAAAGATGTTTGAAAAGCTCCAATTGGATCATGTTTATTCATAGCTTTTTTTTCCCTATGGCTTTCATTGCTCTCAGGATAAAGTGCTGCAGGTCTGTCTGGGCCTGTGCTGCCTCCCTCTCCATACCCATCTCGTGCCTCTCATCTGCCCACCCTCCACCCACCTGTCTGCCTCCCACTCCTCCAACCCACCCTGCTGTTCCCCCCTTGGGCCTTCCTCTGCCAATGAGCTCTTCTTTCTTCCCTCTCCTGGACCCCACTCCAAGTAAACCCTTTCTCATTTTCCAGGGCTGCGCTATTCAGTACAGAAGGTACTAGCCGCTTGAGTCTTTTGAACACATGAAATGTGGCTAGTCCGTTGGAAATGTGCTGTAAGTGTAAAAAATCCACCAGATACCCAAAAAAGAGGGAAAAAAACCCTTAGTAACATTTTATATTCATTACATGTTAGTATAACACTTTAGAATATGGGGTTAAATAAATGTATTGTTAAAATCAACTTTACTGTTTGATTTTTGAAAAATATAGACACTGAAGCATTCATAATTAGGAGGCTTGTATTCTATTTCTAAAGAGCAGCACTGCTTGGAACTCAGGGGTTCTGGCTCTTCCTCACAGAGGCCATCCTTGGCTTATTCACTAAGCAAGAGTCTGTTACTGATTCTCTGGGTGCCCCAGTTTTCCTTCTACAGCTATTTCCCCTTCACAGCTATCATTAAATAATGTTGCAACTAGTATGTAACTATTTAGTGCAACGATCACCAGTCCATGAGGTCAGGGGCTATGTCTCTAACCTGATTTGGGTTTTTAACCTCAGCTACTGGCATAGTGCCTGGCATGTAGAGGATGTGTGTGTTAGTTTTCTATGGCTGTTGTTATAAAGCACTACAAACTTAGTAAATTAAAACAGTACACATTTATTTTATTACCTTTCTGGAGGTTAGAAGTCTGAAAGGGGTTGCACGGGCCTAAATCAGGGTCTGGGCAAGACTGAGTTCCTTCTGGAGGGTCTAAGGAAGAATCTGTTTCCTTGCCTTTTCCAGCTTCTTTTTCCAGCCTCTAGAGGCTCCCTGCATTCCTTGGCTTGTGGCCCCTTTCTCCATCTTCAAAGCCAGCAATGCAGCTTCTTTAAATCTCTGACTTTAAATCTCTGACTTTAAATCTCTGACTCTGATTTTCTCCAGCTTCCGTTTTTTCATAAGGGTGCTGTAATTTTACTGAGCCCACCTGGATAGCCCAAGATGCTTTCACCGTCTCCAAGATCCTCAACTTAATCACACCTGAAAGTCGCCTTTGCTGTGTGAGGTTCACAGGTTCCAGGGATTAGGATATGGACATCTTTGGGGAGCCTACCACAGTGCTCAATATTGGTTATTAAATGAATGAGTAAACGAATGGATGGATGGCCATATTAATCCCATTTCCTATTTAATGCCAACAGCCTATCCCCAACCCCAGGAAGCCATGTTTGCTTGGACTGGTTGCTCCCCTGGAACTCCTGCCCTTTCCCTGTCTTTCTCAGTCCTGACATGGTCCTGCTTCCAATTCAGAAGCCACTTCCCCCCACGGAATCATTCTTGTAGTCCTCACTTTTATCCCTTTTGCCTGAACTCCTGGGTCCCCACTACACATTTCACTTTGCCACTTTTCCCAACTAGATCGTTCCATTCCTTGGAGCTTTGCACCGAGCTGGGCACTCTGTAGATGCTTAAAAAGTATTGGCTAAATTGCTCTCAAGGCTCAGCCAGGAGCGACCACCCTATATGGGAGGCCGAGACGCCAGGCGCTGGAATGTATCTTTCTTTCCCTCCATGACTGTTAACACAGCAGCTCAGTGTTAACCCAAGTGAATGTGGGAGGGTTAAGTGCAAAGTCATTTGAGCAAAATGTGCATTGCTTCATGCCAAGCAGAAATCAAATGGTATGATGCTACACTATTAGGAAAAGTACATTCCATTTGGCTTTGGCCCAGGATCCAAAACAACAAATGACATTAACCCCTGAGTGGCTGGCTCCTTAGCAACATGTTGTCCTTTTCCCCATGAAGATCCCCCTGCCCATACCTCCTCTCCCCAAACAACACTCACACACAGTTTGTCTAGACTTTCCCTTGAAGAATGTTAAATAATCCTCAAGCCTGAGATTATAGCGTTGCAATTAGCTATCTTATAATCACAGGGTTGCTCAAGTTGTTCTTGATGAGAAGAAGATGATGATACTGACGATCATCATGATGATGCCCTGATTACTTCTGGCCTTAAAACAAAATTTAAAAAACTAACATGCATTATGATTTACTTATTATCGGTAGTCTTTGAAAAATGTAGACCATTGGTTATTTCACACCCTTTGCAATAATTTGCTTACACTTTGAAAAAAAATTATTTGTAAAAACATTGCACTTGGGATCAAGAGACAGGTTCTTTTGGCCTCAATTCAGTCACTGACTTGCTTTTGACCTTGGGAATGTCCTTGTGCTTCTCTTGGCCTCACTTGGCAATTTTACCTATAAAATCAGCAAGATTGAATTAGATGATGTACCAGTTAGGGATGCAACAGAAATCTGACTACCACGACTAAATTGAAGATTTAATTTTCATGTTTAACAAGCAGCCAAAAGACGGCCAGTCCAGGCTGGGCTCAGTGGTTCATGCCTGAAATCTCAGCACTTTGGGAGGCCGATGCAGGCAGATTATGAGGTCAGGAGACAGAGACCATCCTGGCTAACACGGTGTAACCGTGTCTCTACTAAAAATAAAAAAAATTAGCCAGGCATGGTGGCATGTCCCTGTAATCCCAGATACTCGGGAGGCTGAAGGAGGAGAATCATTTGAACCTGGGAGGCAGAGGTGGCAGTGAGCCAAGATCGCACCACTGCACTCCAGCCTGGGTGACAAAGCAGCCTGCGTCCAAAAAAAAATGATGGCCAGTCCAGAGCTGCTCGTTCATCCTTGGAATGTGAGTTTTGTCCACATGGCTTTCAGATGGCTCCTGCCCCTCTAGCCATATTGTCCTTTTCCAGAGAGGAAGAGTGGGGAGGGCTATGGGCAAAAATTTGTTTTGTTGATTGAATCTATCCTCTCCCTGCCTTCTGTTTTTTGTCTTGTTTTGTTTTTAATTGGAAAAAAATACTTTCCTGTAGCCCCAACAGGTATGTTTCTGCTGATTCTCGTGGCACAAACTTGGGACACGTGGCTGTTACCTACTACAAGGCATTGCTAATTGAGCAAATTGCAACCCAGAAAACTGAATTCTGGATTCAGGTAGCCAGGAAGAAGAGAAGCCTGGTTCTTCAGCTCCTCTTCCCTTCTAATAAATACCTTCTCTGATTAAGGCAGCCATAGTTAATGCCTCTTTTTTGCAATCAAACCCCAACTCCTGATAGATATATCTTTTAATTACATTAATTCATCCTACAGGTGTTTGCTAACAGCAGGGAGTCCGTGGTGCTTCAAAGAAAACACTCTGGCCAAGGTGCTTGTCCAGTTTCTGCCTCTAACCCACTACATGATCTGTACAAACACGTTCTCTCTGGACCTCAGTTTCCTCATTAGTAAAATAGTGGATTGGACCAATCAGTTGCTTCCAACTATTCTCTGCAGTGCCCAGGACTTCCCCCTAGAAAGCCCTCTACAAGAGAAGTTCAAGAGCAACCTGTTATAATGGGCTCTGGGTCTCCTACCTCACTTCAATGACAATAGCCCTGCTTTCATCCAGTTTACTTATTAAGCATGAGAATTTTTTTATTGGTCCTCAGTTAAAAATAAATGTTTGAAAAATGCTGGACAATATGATTTCTGAAGAACCCTTCTGGCTCCAATGTTCTATGATTCTAAGCAGGTGGAATATTTGGTAACAACTTTTCATTCATCAGCATAATTGGGAGTGCAGGAATGCCTGCCAAAACATAATCTATATCTAAATAAAATCTTCTGTGTGCAAAATAATGGCGATGAAGGACATTCAGAAAAGAGCAGACCATGTAGAAGGACTTGAGACAAACAAAGCCCAGATCACTGTTTTGCAATTCCGGCAATGCTTGGGGTGTAGAGCTGGGAAAGGAAGCCTGCCACAGCTTTATCCAGCCTCTGCTGTTGCAGAGCAAAGAATGCAAACTTGGAAGTGAACTGAATCTGGGTCCATTGTGTGTTGGGCACATCTGATGTTTTGAAAACTTTCAATGAGTTATCATTAGTATTCATAAATTGGAAAATACATTGAAAAACCCAGTCTCCTGGCTTCTTTTGAAAAAAGGAAAGGGATGACAACATTGGGATTGCATTTCAGTAACACAGCAATTAACTGGAGAGGAACAGGGACTGTCTTTTTTTCTCTGCATGGGCATGTCATCTTCACTTTGCTGCAGGCCCTTACTCCTTCTCATGTTCCTGACCCTGAGGCCAGGTGCCTGCTGCCCTCTGGGCTTGTGCTTGCATGATGTTTCCCCGTGCCCTTCCCATTGCAAAGGAATGGTTAAATAAAACATCAATTATTTCCTATATCCCAGTCCTTACTCACAGTGGAGAAACAAAAGATGGACTATGACATGCCTTTCTAGAAAAACGGGGCAGAGATGGTACCCTCTCCTCCCAGGGGACATTTGGCAGTGTCTGGAGACTTTTTTGGTTGTCACAACTAGGGAGGATGCTACTGGGATCTTAGAGAGTAGAGGCCAGGGAGAACAGAAAAATTAGGTTCCAACCCGATGCGGTAAGGATGACAATAATGAGAAAAACTCTGATGTGGATGTGGTGGCCTCCGTGGCTCCAGTTGCCCCCGCTTGTACTCTTATGGCCCTCATAAACACTCTGTGAGGGTGCTTACTTCCCCAACTTAGGCCCGGTAATGCTAAGTCCCCTTGTTTTAGGCCTTATAGCATGTAAATGTCAGAGCCAAGGCCCAAAGCAAAGATGTGGCAGTCTGCTCTGGGCTTGGGTCCTTGGCTTTGCCTTAGGCTTTGGGAGCCAACCTGTAGCCTCCCTGTTATCCAGCATGTATTGCTCTTAGCTTAAGTCTGATGCTGCCAGCAACCACAGAACCCAGACTGATCATCTATCCACTGTGCTATGCTTCCCCTACAGTGGACAGAACTTGCTGGAAAGGGCATGCAACTGCTGCCTCAAAAACTCATGGGAACTGGCACACAATAAGCGGTCTGGGGAAAGAAGAAGTATAGTCTGGAGAGGGAACGAAAATTAAATCCAAGAGATGGGCACAGTTAGTACTTGCAGGCAATTCAGCAGCCACACCCAGGGCTGAACAGTTTGGCATCAGAGCGTCAAGGAGGAAGCAGAAAAATAAAAAATTCATTACTGTCCATCTATCCATCCATCCATCCATCTATCTATCCATCTTTTCAGCAAATATTTATGAAGGAGGATTCAGGCCAGGAGCAAGGTTTATCGCCTCTGTCCTGTGGAATCAAAATCACACTCAGAGGCTTCTAGCTGTTTGATTTCAAGCAAGTTACTTCCCTCTCTGAGTTTCCTGATCAATAAAAGGATGAGGGAACAATTCAATCTTTCAGGAAGTGAAGATTAAATAAAATCTTCTTAGCATGGGCCTGACTCAGACTCTCAATAAATGTCTCCTTGGTTCCATCCCTTCCTCCGCAGGTATCACTCAGGTAATCATACAGGATTCCTGCAGCTCCCTGAGGCAAAGACAGCTTCTGGGGTCACTTTTCAGCTCAAAAGACCCTCTCAACTTTCAGAGAACCAATTCTCGCCAGGAGGTTGGAGGCTGTTTTGTGGACCATGCTATGCAGGATATAGAATGACCCTCCAATCAGCAGCACACATTTCGTGTGATGTGTGAGCATGTGAGTTCCCGTAACAGTCCTGGTCCCTCTTATAAATTCACATTTAAATCTGTAACGCATTGGGGGGCATCAAGCAGAAGCCTGATATTCCCAACTGCTTGCAGTTTGGGGGGTAGGTGTGGGTGTGGGGACCCCCCTTCATTCAGAGTATAATCAGGCACTTATTAAGAACTGGGGTACACACAGTAATGAACTGTTATTTCATGCTCCCCCTGTTAAAACCCCTATGGCCCTCTAATGAATGGTCTTTGAGAAGGAGTTTAGTGCATGCAGATGTGGGTATCTGAATGTGTGCTCCTACTCACCAAGCTTGTACCACATATCACGGATGGAGAAGCCAATGAGACGTCTCATGTCACCGTACCTAGGAGGAACAAAGGCCTCTGCTTCAGGCACCAACTCAGAGGATCCCATGGACCTCCCCCTCTTCAGGAAATCCAAAAATGCAACCTACTTATTCAGGATTTTGTTGTACTTGGCGTGCGAGAACTGCTCCAGCTGCAGAGAATCCTGGGTGATAAAAGCCACTGCCAGATGAAAATAGTTGTTCCACAGCTGTAAATGAAAGAGTAGAGAACAGTTATGGAGAGGGTCTGAAATGGGAAGGCGTAAGTGCTGGGTGGTGTGAATAATTTATGAAGATGGCAGAAGACAGAGGCGGAACCAGTTTAATTGTGCCCACTGCAATTTTCTAACTGGCACTGACTCTGAAATTAACATCCTGGCCAAAGTGAAGACGATGGGTGGATTTCTCTAGGCGCTAACCTATCCACCACGTCCACTCTCAGACAATAGGATTTGGGAGAAGAGGAGAATTTTACTTTTATTTTTGTCCTTTCTGTGCTTTGTTTTGTTTTTTGAAAGACATATAACTTGCCCCAGCCGGTGAGCTGTTTCCTGCCCTGGAATTAGAGAGTGATAAAGGGTAAGATAATTCAGGGATTCACAGCCTCTCTGGAAGTCCTACCCAATTCACCAGACAGCTTGGAGAACCAACGTGCAATCCATTCTGTCTTAAAATATTTTGCCTTTTCTTTCCCCTTAGTTTGATGGTTTCAAATTGTGGTTCCCAGATCATCAGCAGCAGCACCTGGGAACTTGTTAGAGCTACAAATTCTCTGGCCCCTGCCCAGACTTACTGAATCAGAACCTCTGGGGGTGGGACCTAGAAATCTGCAGGTTAATAAGTACTCAGGGGATTCTGATGCGCATTTCAGTTAGAACCCCTGCTGGCCCAGCTGAGATGCAAGCTTATCAGGATTTTTGCCTGTATTGATCTGTTGGTGCCATATGTGTGGCTAGTAGAAGGTCTCAACGGCAGGAGAGGCTACTAGAACCCACTCCACCAGCTTACAGCGAAATAGAGCAAGTAAAGGAGTCAGTACCTGGTGATTGCTCTAAAGATTAGCCACACTGATGACAATATTGATGCAGGCTACAGAACCAGAGAGACTATAGATTCAAACCATGGGTCTACAATTCATATATTCATCGCAACACCTCAGTGAACCTGTCTGCAAAACTGAGGTGACTCTGGTACCCACTGCAGAAAGCTGTAATAAAGATGACACAAAATGATGTGTTTAAAGACATGAATCATAGTAAGGGCTCAGAAATGCTTGCTAGCCTTACTGCTGTTGTGCTTTTCTTTATTCCAGCAGTTCCTTTGGTACCAAAGCCAGTGATAACAGCCTAGGGTCTTGGTGCTCAAGGGCAATTGTTGCACGATGCCAAGGTCCTGCAAAGAGTAGGTGGGAAACAGCCTTGCTGAACAAAGCCCACCAACTTTAAGGCCCTCTCAACAGGGTGTATAGCAAGAGGATGGGTAACATTAGCCAGGGAAATCATCCAGCCTGGTAGACCTTCATCCTTAACACTCAGATGTTCATTGGTGTTTGCAGATAGCCAAGACTATGAAAAAGGCAACTCTTCCACTGATAAAATAACTTTACCATTGCTGCCCAGAGTATGACTTTCAAATGGGCTTGTGATTCCAGTCTTCAAAAGAAGCAAAACAAGCACTCTAATTTTACCATGGGCCAGGCACTTTCTATACATCTTCTCATCTCTTAACGACAGCTCTTCTTATTCCTCTCTTATAGATGAGGAGACTGAAGCTTAGAGAGGTTAAGTATTTTTGCCTAAGTCTCTCAGCTTGTTATACACACGTCAGAGCTAAGATCTGCACCTAGACCTTCCGACTGACATTTGGGGCTCTTTTAACACACCACAGTTAGTCTTCAGCTGGGTACATATTTAACAAATATTTCTGGAACATCTGCTAAGTGCCCAGGCATTGCCACAATGTGTTGAGAGAGCAGCGGTTACACAGACAGTGATGCCTGGTCTCATGCAGCTTACATTTTGTTCAGTGAATGTTTTTTTCTTTACTTGGACCTTTATCACCAGGGCCCATAAAACCAAACTGCTCCTGGGGTGCGGTGAAGTGATCTCCTGGCTCATGGCCCTCTTAAAGTCAGCTCTCCATGCAAAGACCAAAAGAATCTTTTAAAACACATAAGATCATTTGAGACCAGCCTGACCAACATGGTGAAACCCTAAAAATACAAAAATTAGCCAGGCGTTGTGGTGTGCATCTGTAATCCCAGCTAGTCAGGAGGCTGAGGCAGGAAAATCGCTTGAACCCAGGAGGCGGAGGTTGCAGTGAACCAAGATCGCACCACTGCACTCCAGCCTGGTCGACAGACAGAGACTCCGTCTCAAAAAACAAAAAAATGAACAACCAAACAAAAACATCAGATTACGCCATTCCCTTCCTCAAAGTCCTCCAAAGGTTCCTGTAACACTTGGAATCAAATCCCCTTGTTTCCGTAGCAACCTTGCTTATCTAAACATATGCGGCAGCTTGGTTCTCCTGTCCACATCCCGTCAGACTGCCTTTCCTCTCGGCACCCAAGTGACTTAGCAGCTTCTCCAGGGCCTTGCTTTGAAAATGTGCAGCTTTGGCCCGCTTATGCCCAGAGCTCATACCTTCTTACATTTAAGATGAGACTTTGAAACAACAAGCTGGGGAAACGGAAAACCATGGCCATAGGACCTGGAAATGAGTGTTTCCGTGAAAGTGAGAAATCTCTTATTTTAGCAGAAAGCAAAAGAGTAATCAAGGTACAGTAGGAAATAGATATCCAACAAAACAAGTCAATTTACAATTACTTGTGAGAATGATTTCAGAAATGCTCCTAACACATAAGACATGTCAAATATGGTTGAGCCTTTTGCCAGTCTTTATTCTGCCCTGAATGAATTCTTCAAAAAAGCGTTTTCTCTGTCATCACATTCCTGATTTAAAAAAAAAAAAAAACTGAGATATAATTT
Organism: Cacajao melanocephalus; assembly: GCA_963573385.1. NCBI lineage: Eukaryota > Metazoa > Chordata > Mammalia > Primates > Pitheciidae > Cacajao > Cacajao melanocephalus. The sequence goes on along the minus strand of CAUYLG010072807.1, from coordinate 14,043 downwards.
ATATACCATAAAATTCACTTTTTAAAGTGTATGATTTAGTTTTTAGTATATTCACAAGGTGGTTCAACCATTTTCATCATACCAAAAGAAACCCTCTAATCAACCAGGCGTGGTGGCTCACACCTGTAATCCCAGCACTTTGGGAGGCTGAGGCAGGTGGATCACGTGAGGTCTGGAGTTCGAGACCATCCTGACCAAAATGAAGAAACCCATCTCTACTAAAAATACAAAAATTAGCCAAGCGTGGTGGCACACGCCTGTAGTCCTAGCTACTCAAGAGGCTGAGGCAGGGGAATCGCTTGAACCTGGGAAGCAGAGGTTGCAGTGAGCCGAGATCACGCCATTGAACTCCAGCCTGGGCAACAAGGGGGAACTCCATCTCAAAAAACAAAACAAAAACAAAAAACAAAGAAACCCTCTACCCATAGCAGTCAGTCCTCCTTCTCCCCAACAACACACCAACACCTTCTCCTACCCGGTCCCTGGAAACTATGCAAATGTGAGGCATCCACCCCAGGCCTGGCATACACCAAGCACTCAGTAAATGCAGTGGTGGTGTTGATGGTAGCACTGGTTGTGAAGTATTTGTATGCCTTGTCTTCTCCAATTGTAAGCTCCACAAGTACCAAAATCCTGTCTTCCATTTATTTGTGTCCCTAATGCCATGCTCGGCACAATGACTTGAATGCAGTTGGGCTCCAGAAAATATTTATCGATTGCTGTATTGCCACAGAAATTCTTCAAAAGGTCCCAGAGTTTTCTTTCTGCCCTGCTACAAACTGCCTGGAAACTGTTAATACTAATGTACTGTCTGTCTCTGTGGACTTGCCTGTTCTGACAGTTCATATAACTGACATCATACAATATGTGATCTTTCATGCATGACTTCTTACACTTAGCGTAATGCTTTCAAGGTTCAGCCATGTTGTAGTGTGGATCAGTACTTCATTTTTTTATTGTTGAATAATATTCTATCATATGAATATATACATTTTGTTTATCCATTCATCCACTGATGGCCATTTGGGTTTTTTCCAGTCTTTGAATATTAGGAGTCACAGCATTGACGCTATGCTGCTATGAACATTTTTGTACAAATTTCTGTGTGGACATATGTTTTCAATTCTCATGGGAGTGGACCTGGTTTTCTTTTGGTTTTGTCTTTTGTTCTGGAAGACCTTTATGAACCAGGAGGCCATAGCTGTGCCTCATCTTCTTAGTGGATCACAAATGGTATCCAAGTACCTCACCCATAGCCCCTGCCCAGTTCTGCCCATGGGGCTCTATGGGAATGACTTCTGGAACTCAGAGGAGGTTGTCACAGTGTGTGGCTCTGTGCAGTACCCTGAGAGTTGAGTAGTGGTTACAACTACGTATCGCTGAGTACTTATAATGCCTCTCCCCGAAGCCTTTCTTCACTCTTGTTCCCGAAGAATCAGATCCAAATGCATTCACCTGGCTTTTAAAGTCTCGTACAATTTCCATGGCCTCCAGTGTTGTCTCCTTCGACAAACTGCCCACCTAGTTGGGCTGGTCTTCTCTGACTCCACAGAGATCACAGGAGCATTTTGGTCTCCATGGCTCCACTCACAGTAGTTCTCATACCTGCAGTGACTGTCTCCTATTCTTACATCCAAGCTGAGTTCAAGACCTGCTTCCTTCATGAAGCCTTTCTAGATTGCAGGGCACCTTGGGTCTGCCTGATCACTTCCTGATTTGAGGAGCATTTACTGTGTGCAACCATGGATGTTGATCCGCTATTCTGTACTTGGCCTTGTGCTCTATTCATTTCTCATGACAGCACTGCCTGATGGTCAAGAGCACACTGTCAGTGTCTTGTAGACCCGGGTGTAAAAACCAGTTCTATTGCTTATTAGATGGGGTTGCCTTTGGCTAGTTACTTGACCTTTCTGAGCCTCATTTTCCTCACTTGTAAAATACCCAAAATAATGGTACCCTCCATAATGGACTATTGTAATTACAGGATCATATGATATGAGCACGAGGCATCCATTACAGGCTTGGCACTAAGTGCTCAGTAAATGGAATGGTGGTGTCGACAGTAGCGCTGGTTGTGGAGTATTTGTATGCCCTGTCTTCTCCAATTGTAAGCTCCACAAGTAACACGACTGTGTCTTCCATTTATTTGTATCTCTAATGCCATGCTCAGCACCATGACTTGAATACAGCTGGGCTCCAGGAAATATTTATTTATTGATTGCTGTATTGTCAGAGAAATTCTTCAAAGGGTCTCAGATTTTTCTTTCTGCCCTGTTACAAACTGCCTGGTGATATTTCTACTAAGTGCCTAGCTCAGCTGATTAGGGGAAACAAAAGTGTCTCTTTAGCAAAAGGACAGGTCTCTTTGCCCTGGGGAAAGAGATGAGGTGATTTCAGATTAGGAATTTAATATTTTGAAATTATAGGACAATAGAGGGTTAGAACTGGAATAAATTTAAGTGTCATCTGTTCTGACTACCATATTGCACAGAGGTAAAGCCCAGATAAGGTAAAAGACTACCCAAAGTCATACTGCTAGTGGGTATAATAAGAATTTAGTTACTTTTAAATAGCTCTCAAAAAATTATAAAAGTAATACACACACATAGTTAAAAAAATAAATGATAGAAAAGATTAAATAGGAGAAAGTTATTTTCCACCCTACCTTGCATCCAAGTCTAATTCCCCAGAAGAAAATGCTAACAATTCCTTGGATAGCCTTTCAGAATTTTTTATGCATAAACAAATATATGTATAGACATCTTTTTTAAAAGCCTGCTGCGCTTGGCTTTTTTCTCTTACCAATATATCTTGCAAATGTTTCTATATTAGCATATACAGATCTGCTTCATTCTCTTTTATTGCTACATTGTATTCTGCTATGAGGATGTACTTTAATTTTAACCAAATTCCCTATTTATAGACATTTAGCTTGATTCCAATTTTTTTTTTTTTTTTTGCTAGCAACAGTACTGTAATCAACATCCTTATTTAAACATCTTTATGCATGGGAAACTACAGTAGTATACATTCCTAGAACTGGAATTTCTAAGATACAGGGTCTATGTAGGTTTCTTTTTCTTTTTTTTTTTTTTTGGTCTTTGTTTTTATAGATGCTGTCAGGTTGCCTTCCAGAGTTTCAATTCAATTACCATCTCCATTACCATGAACAAGTTACCCTACCTTTCTGACTCTCAGTAACTTCATCTAGAAAATGAGGACAATAGTATCTAAAGGGCGTAGCTGTAAGGACTAAATGAGGAAATCACTGCCTAGTAAAATCTTAGTCTTACAAAAGCCTTCTTCACTCATCCAAGCCAAGGTAGATTTGCCCATTTTCACCCATATTATACCCTGTTCACAGCATCTAAGTCATATTTTAAACAAAATTAGTTGATATTCTGTTTCCTGTACTGGATATCAGCATCAAGCAAGCAAGAACCTTCTTTTTAAATTCACTATAGTATATACAGTTTCATGCCTCATGTCTGAGTCAGCATGTGCTTGGGAAATATTGTTTGAATGAGTTCATTAATGAGCCAAGCACACTACATGCATTCTGATTAAATTCCCCTAAACAACTATGAGATTTGTATAATGATTCTCCCCCTTTTCAGATCAGGAAACTGAGGCCCAGAGAGGTTCAATATCTTGTCCAACATCACAGAGGTACATGGTGAAGGTGGCATCTGAATCCAGTTTGTCTGACTCCAGGACTTGCATTCTTCACCACTCTGCTCTTCTGCCGAAATCACTCTTCTTCTTTCTCAGTGTCCTTTCAGCTTTGTTGTTGGTTAAGGTTCTCACTGGTCCATCCGATGTTTATAAGGACTACAGTCTTTATAGCAGAGAGATCAATAATTTTTAATCAGAATCAGGATTCTTTCTCAGTGACCTCAAATCATTATTTATCCCAAATTTCAATTAAAAAAACAAACCAGAATGCAGTGGTGCTGAAATAGTCAGCCTGCCCTCCTCTGAGGGGCAGAGACACAGCTGCCATGACCACTTTGGGGATGCTTCAGGTTCTGGGAGTGGAAGGGCCCAGGTGTGGACTCAGGTGAGGAATATCAGACTAGAGGATGTCTGGGGCCTAAAAGCTGAAGCAGGCAGGGCTGGGGAAACTGTACCCAGGCATGTGCCCACACTTCTGCCTGGTGAACCATCATAGCATGAGTCCCCCTGTACTGGCGCTATGGGTGGTTGCAAGGCTTTGACAAGTGTTCCCTCTGTGTGTGTCTCCCTCACCTGTTTCTGGCATCACTGGTTACATTTCCCATTATAAAGACCAAGATGGCCCTCATTTCTCGTTTAATGGCTAGAAATATTCTAGAAGTTTTTCATTTCACAGGATATCCAAATTAGCTCCCAGGATAGGCTGGCAATCCAAAAATGCCTCAAAGCCTAGGCAAAAATGGCCATACCCAAAGCTGATTAGAACATCCCCAAGTAGAGAGAATGATCTCAATACCAAATACAGAGCTGCAGAAAACAGAGTCTCTCCAGAGCCCAAGTATAATCTCTGAATCCAGGGCCAATCAGAGATTTCAACATGGAGAGTCTCATCTTCCAGCCAATCATCTCAGAGCTCTCTATCCCAGTGCCAGTAAGAACTAGCAAGGGTAGAGGGTGCTTCTGCATATAAATAGAGCTGCCTCCTAGAATCCAAAGGCACCCCGTTCCTAAGAGACAGAGCAGAAGAGTGAAAAGAGGACGGGCTTTGCAGACACGCCTAGGGTTGAATCCCAGCAGCCCCATTTATTGGTTAGATGACCTTTAACAGAAAAGTCAATCAATTCTCTAAAGCTCAGTTTATTCACCAGTCAAATGGGTATATCCTAATCTAACAAGATTACGATGAGAATCAACATTTTCTAAGTAGATGCCCAATAAAGCTAATCATGTTCTTCAAAAGCCTGCATGCTAGAAGACATATTTATACAGCCTTCTATCAAGATTCCAAGATCCTTGAGGAGAGGGCAGTGTTTTTTGCTTCTGAGTTCCTTGAAGCATGTTGCAATAGTCTGGGCCTGTGAGAATTGCTCTTAAACAAAAATTCTTGCTGATTTGAATTGGAAATACTCCCTTTGTCTTCCCTGATCCCGCAAACTGATGCAGCAGCCACCAAGGACCGGCAACCTGAATAGGGCCTGGAATGCAAGCAATCTTAGCCCCAAGCAGAAAATATCATTTTTATAATGCCCAGTTCTTGTCACCTACAGAGTGGCACTCATCAAGCTTCTTACTTTCTGCCCTTTGAATCACAAAACCACAGTTCTGGGAAAGATATTAGGGATAATCTCATTGCACCTGCCCCTCCTCTGGTCAGTGGCTGCCAAGACAGGCAGCAGTCAGTGATGGATCCTGTTCCTGCTGATATTAAATGCATAATTAATGAGACCGTAAGAAGGAGACAAGGCATGTTCCAGGCAGGGTACAAAGAACAAATCCATTCTCACACAGAGGGAGGAAAAGGTAGGAGAACAAAGACAAGGTTGGAAAATGGTCCTGTTCTTGGGCACTTTTCAGTAAATACCTATGGAAGCCTCATCAGGAAAAGAGACTTACTTTATTTTGTGATGTTGGCCACCCTCCTGTTTTACAGAATCTTGTGGGTGTAACAGCCCCAGGCAATGTTGTGGTGACCAGAAAGAGGCCTCCCTCCTGTCCTGTTTATCAAGGACTGACATGCATCCCCATCTCTGACACATTTAGGGTCATGATCATCATCACGATTATCCAAATAGTAAGATTATTACTGTTATCATGAGCTAACACTTATGAAATGGCTACTATGTTCCCAGCACTGTTCTAAATGCTTTACGTGAATTAATTCACTTAATCCTCACAACAATCTAATGACATAGCTGCTATTAGTATCCTGATTTAATGTTGAGGAAACTGAGGCACATAGAGATGAAGTAATTGTCTAAAGTCACTCAGCTTGCAAGCCCGTACTTCTCATGTATAAAACTCTCAATCTCTGAGCATCTCTCAAATACAGATTTTCTTTCAGGAAAACAGGATATAAACCTAAAGAAATGGCCTGAAAGACTGAAGTTGAACTTCTCTTGGAAAATATCCATCTAAGAGCATGGAAAAGAGTGAAGTCAGGAAAGCAAATCCGAGGCTGCAATTGCTGACACTCACAGAAAGAGATGAACAAACTAGCTTGCAGTTGCATGGACCAAACCCTGTCACCTCTGGCCCCTAGGTATAGTGTTCCAAGTTGTCCCTCCCAAAAAGCAAAAACTTCTCTGAACATACCCATGTCCAGAGCCTGCAGGCATCCTAGCCATATTTGAAAGGGAATCAAACACCTCTCCTGATTCAAATCAGCTAAAAAGATATGCTTTGTTCCCATGTCGAAGATTTGTAATGCCAGGGAAAAGTCTCATCCAGAACCCAGTTGGGCAGTCAACCCACTGCAGGGGTGAATGTCTGTATCTGGCACGTGGCTGTTGTCACCTATGTGGGCCTTGGTGTCAGCCACCACTGGGTTCTGGTCCCAACTTTGCATTGACATACTCTGTGACACCAGGCTATCTCCTTATTATCTCTGAGTCTTACTGCCTCCTTAGAGCAGGAAAATATTAGTCGTAGTGGCTAACTGATAGGGTGCTGTAAAGACAGAGAAAGATAATGCCCCTAAGGTGCATCTCGTGAGATCTCACATGTATTAACCATCCGAAAACGGCAGCTACTCATTTTATCATCATTCTTATTATTGTTCAGTTGCCTCATGTGAATGCAAGGTAGTTGAAGAGAATCTTGTTCAAAGATACTGTTCATCCTCTCAACAAATACTCAGTGGCTGGTGCTCTCAGCAGAGTGAATCTCACAGGCCTCAGCCCAGACATCACTTCCCCAAGGAGACCTACTATGTGCCAGGCACAGAGCATAGAGTTGCTGTGTGTTCAAGGTCTTTATACTCACAAGGCTATGTTCTATGGGCAGAAAGACAGAAAATATGCACGTAGACAAGAACGATGATTTCTAATGACATTTAGTGCTATGAAGAGACTCCAGGAAGCCACGTGGTGATGCATAATGACCGTGGGGTCAGTGGGGGTGATCCTGAGAGAGGAGTCAGGCAAGGGAGGCCTCTTTAAGGAGGAAGTATTTGAACAGAAACTCATGGGACCTTACAAGTGGGTTCTGCCAGCAAGCCCCCTCGTCACATTCCAGTTCTGGAAAAAACTATGAAGTAGAAAGGGTAGTTGTTGCATTTTACAGATGACTCACTTGAGGCACGGATACAGTCCAGGCCTTGCCTGAAGTTGCTCACAGGCCTCGGCCCAGACAGGAACGGAACAACTTAGATGAGCAGGGAGAAATCACCATCATCCCAGTTGATGAGCTCAGTGTCTTCTACTCCCTAAGCCCCCGCTGCAAGAGATGCTAGGGGTCAGAGACTTCCCTGGAGGGGATCCTTTTGTGTGTGGTGGAGCGGGGGGTCAGAGGGGCTAGGGGAGCTTCTGTCTCACATCTCCAGGCAGAAGCAGCAATCCGGACTTTCCCACAGAGTTTGTTCTTCTTGGGCCTGGACCTGGGGCAGGTGTGTCATTCTGTTTGTCTCATGCACATACTTTTAGGACCCTGAATCTCTTAGAGGTCCCAGGTTTTAGCTGAGCATTAAAAATGACTTTCAAAGGAATCAGGAGCCACAAAGTTGTACTGGGGAACTTGATTGTAAATCATTTTTCAGTGTCTATGACTGGCTGCTCTTTTGGCTTCAGGGAATAGAAAAGTAAAAAAAGGTGATACATCTTTAAAGGTGGTACTGACTGACAATTAATGAATGCAAGTCTCCTTGTTAGCATAAGATCCATTATACAGTCACATTTGCATATGATGGTGAATTGATGACTATGTATTCAAGGCCCTGGTTGAAAGCCTGAGAATTTTCTCCCCAGCCACACCCCACCATGGGAATCCCTGGAAACACTGGGACAGCTACTGTGGGATTTGGGATGTGTCTGATGGAGCAATTAGGCCAACATGTCAGAGATGCCCTGGGCAGCTCCAAGGGTAGCTCTGGTGCCTCATACTCACTTGGAACTCAAAGTTCGTGTGCTCCAGGAACTTCTGGTTCATGGTTTCTGCAAACTTGTTGATAGCTCTCAGGAAGACCCTGGAAGAGGGCAGAAAATTACCAGACCATCTGAGCATGATCCCTCAGGTTCCTTTCTCCTTGTGCCAGACTGAAATTCCCTTACCCTCTGTGGGGAGAATCTCAAAGGCCAAATTACTGATTTCGAGAGGTCAACTAATGCAGATTAACAACTGTTCACACTCTAGACCCAGGGCTGTTTGCCTTGCAAGAACTCAAGAACTGTTTAACTTATTTTTGAAAATTTGCATTGTTTTATGTTTCAGATATTACAAGCTTATGACAGAAAATTCATGCCATCCAGAAGAAATCGCCCCCCTTAAACACAAAACAAATAAACAACATGCCACTACATCCTATCATCTATTGAAAACTGTCATCTACATTTTGATGAACATTATTTTCAAAGGTCTCCCTAGATGTGTATATACAAATGATATTTTAAGGATATCATTTTGATAAATGAGGCTAAACAACAAATGCTGTTTCACAGCCTGTCTTTTTCACTCAGCAATAAATTGTGTGCTTTTTTCATGCCATTGAATGTAGATATATATCATCCTTTTTAATCACTGAAGAACATTCCACTGTATGGATGTATCACAGTTAGTTTAACCTATTTCTTATCAATGGGTCTTTTTGTTTTTTCTCATTTTTTTTCTGTAATAAACAATGCTCCAATGATCACTCTTCTGTGTATATCATATACACCATATATATACCCCTTTTCCACTGTTCTCCTCCAAGTAATAAGACTCTTCAAATGGGCCAGGTGCGGTGGCTCATATCTGTAATCCCAGCACTTTGGGAGGCCAAGGCGAGCGGATCACTTGAGGTCTGGAGTTCGAGACCAGCCTGACCAACATGGTCAAACCCTGTGTCTACTAAAAATATAAAAATTCACTGGGTGTCGTGGCATACACCTGTAATCCAAGCTACTTGGGAAGCTGAGGCATGAGAATCCCTTGAACCTGGGAGGCAGAGATTGCAGTGATCTGAGATCGTGACAGTGCACTCCAGCCTGGGCAATAGAGTGAGACTCTGTCTCAAAAAAAGAAAAAAAAAAAACTGGTTAAATGCCATGCACTTTTAACATACATGTTGGTACTTGCTGTCAATTTGCATTTCTCCTTAAGTGTCTTCCTGTCCATGTTGTTCTCTTCCTCCTTGCCAAGTCCTTCCGACAGTCTTGCAGCCTCCTGTCTCTTGTTCTTTCATCCTGAAAATCACCTTTCCCTAAAGGACAGCTCCATCCATATCAATCATTGATTTAATGGCTCTCCACTGCCCGTAGGGTAACTCCAACCTCTTTCTCTGGACAGTCCCTCCCCTCATGATGGGACCCCAACCTTTTCTAGGCTTATTTCTTGCAGTTTACCCTGTGCTTCTGGTAATTCCCAAAGCCCTGGCTATGTTCTTTCTTTGTGTAGAATGTCCCTCACCTTCTCATCTCTGAAGGTCAAGATTCTTCATGGTGATTATCCTTTATGGTCCAGATCAAGAGCCTTCTTCATTTAGTTGTCCATCATCCCGCCTTAAATGATTGTGACCACCCCATTCTCTGAGATTATTTCTGGCACCAATCCTATGAGCAACTTTAAATATAGTTGTCGGTGTACAGCTGCATCTCCTCTTGCAGACTATGAGCTTTTGCAGGACAGGGTCTTCTGCACTTATGTGTCCCCCAGGGGATCCTCATTGTAACTCTCTTTCCCAACGTTCATTGTGGTCTAGGATGATTTACTTGTATGACTCAGTAACATCTCTCTCCTTGAGTAGATTCTACTCTCCTGGGAATCACAGACTCCTTCTATGAGCTCACATACACCCCAGTTCCCCTGCCTTTAACTCCTAAATTTGTATCTCCATCCCTGACCTCTCTTCTAAACATCAGCTTGTACTCAGCTCTCTGATCTATACCCATACTTGAATAACTTATAGGCATCTCAAACTTCCATGTCAAAAACTAAACTCCTGACACCTGCCCTCCCCACACTCATCCAGAAATAATTCTTTCTGTAGTCTTCCCATCTAAGTTAAGAACAATTCTATTCTTCCAATTGCTCAGAGCGAGGGATAAAAAAGAAACAACTTTGGTAACATCCTTGACTATGTCTTTCTCTCATATCTTACACCTGGACTTTACAGAAGACATATGCGTATAAGAAGTGTCCCCTCTCAGAGACCAAAAAGGCTGGGCTATTTATCCCTTAGCTGCAGCCCCTCACTGGTTGAAAGTTGCTCCAATGGGCTGAAAGTCTCTGGTACTTCTGGCCTGTCCTGCAGGTGAGCTTAGCACTCTGTAGCCAGAGAAAGCCCGGGGAAAGAAAGAAGAAGGAAAGCCTCAGGGTGCATAGGAAATGTCCACTGAAGCTGCCGGCAGATGGGCGAATTTTGGGTGGTCTAAGAGTCGGTGGGTAGAGAATCTGCAGCATTTGTTACTCAGGCACTGCAAGGCCAGGTGTTCATTAAAATACTTTCATGACTGTTGAACACAGAAGGCAGTGTATGCTGGCACTGTGATCACAGGATTTGGACACACACACACACACACACACAAATGGGTGTGACTTCTGGCTTTGTTACTCTCCAGCTGTGTGGTTTTGGAGCATGTTAATATCACCCCTGACGTTTCAGTCTCCTCCCTTGTGAAACAGCAGTAACGTAACCTTTTTCACAGGGTTATTAGCTGAGGTGGCTTCAGACCCCACTGGACTGCTTCACTCTTCTAAAGCCAAGAGCCAGACAACAGGGCAGACAGAGGACAGTGATCAGTTAGCAGCCAGTTTTGAGGCAGGCAGCATCTTACAAAAACAGAAATAAAAACCTCACAAAATCTGCCGCCCCATCAGGCTGTCACCAAGTGAGATTTCTTTGGTTTTGTTAGTCTGTTATTCACCAATATGTCTTTGAAACAACATTGTATTTTGTATTCTCTACTGAAAGATTAGTTATCTAATTCCCCAGATGGAAATGCATTAAGCGGCTGTCATATTATATGTAAACATCTCAGAATCTTGAATACGATACCAAAGTGAGGGCTTTTACACATTCTCAGCAGCAACAAAGCTATCAGTCGTTATAGTAACAGTCATTATTTTGGTTGTCCGCTTAAACTTGTCTCCAGCCTCAAAGGCCAGTCTAATGACCAGGAATTGATCTGCCCCTGTGCTGATGATGACGGGGATTAGTAGCAGGTACATCAAAGTTCCTCCCTTTCTCTAGAGTCTTTCACAGCCACACACTAGAAATAAGAATATCACTTAACTTTGGTTGCCCATGTTTGAGCTGAGAAAAGCAAGGCATTTTTCTTATTTTTTTTTAACAATAGCTGTACTTAAAGCCTAAGCACTCATACAGTAAAGTGGGTTAGGATGAACATACAGTCAACTCGGTTACTCTCAACAATGAACTTGAATTGTTGAAAACAAAGTTCATTATCAAATCTCAGCCTAGCACTTCCTGTGTCTCTTCCATGATGCTTGTAGCTATATGGGAGGAAGAACAATCCCAACCGCGGTTTTCAGCTGCATGCCAGGCTCCATGCCAGAGGCTTTGCATGGATTTTTTCCCTCTTCTGCTTTTGTTTTTCTAATGCTCACATATCTCTGAGTGAGATATGGTTTCCACTTTAGAGATGTGAGTTTAGGTGACTTCCCAATAGCCCAGCCAGTACACGTAAAATCAGGATTTACATGAAGTCACACTGCCTGCAGAATCTAGGTATTTAACCACAGTGTTAAATACCACAGTGCAGTTGTGTCCACAAGGACATCTCTGTAATTCTGTTCAACCCAAGCTGTGAGCACACTTAATTAATAATTAAATTAATTAAAACACTCAACTCTGAGTGTGTTTATTATCTATTTATGTATTATTAATAACAATGATGGAAGTATCAATTATCATAATTCATATGCCTGTGCTAATGCTAAGAGCTCTACAGATGTTATTTCATTTAATTCTATAAACTGAAGTAGAAACTACTGTTATACCCATTTAACAGAAGAGGAGATTGAGCCTTAGAAAGATCAAATAATTTCTCCACATTCAAACAGCAAAGAAGCAGAAGAGACCAGACCCCAACTCAGGTTTTTCTTTCTCTAAAGTGTTTTCAGTTAACCGGAAGGACACACTGGCTCCTTGGAAGGTCAGCCTCCATGGACTTCCGGCACCGGCATGCTTCCGCTCACGCCTGCGTGCACACAGCCCTTCGCACTTGGTCCACATCATTCTGCTGCCTGCCCACAACTGACTGGGCCCAGGGCCAACACTTGACTCAATACAGTCTTGCATGGGCGGGCCGGCAGCCCATGGGTGGTCTTATGGATATGGTACTGTGTGATGGAGACACCCAAGCCTGTACAAAAGTAGATCCATCCTTTCAGACAGCCCACAATGAGGGAGAATGCAATCTGAGCCTTGAGCGGAAGCCATGGGCTGATGATTCCACGAAGAACCAGAAGCCATATGCAATAGAGCAGGGAACAGAGAAATCAGCTGTTGTGAGTAGGAAGAAACTGACAGAACGAGGAGCCAAACCTGGGCTTGCTATCCTGAAAACTGTTCCATGTGAAGCTTCACAGAGCCTGCTGGCTCGAGTCCCCAGCTTCCTACTTCTCTTTATGTGGCAGAACAAATGCTGGTCACAGGAGGCAGCCAAGAATAAGCCTATACACACTGCATGTACTACTCCCTGGCCCGGGCCCAGAAGTGGAAGGTGCATATAGACTCCTGCAGGTGCTGCAACCTGCCAGGGTCACCCTCCCACTCAGCCACTCTTTTGAGCTGCGGCCATGGGCTGAGTGGTTGACCTCTGTGAATCTCAACTGCCCCATCTGTAAAAGGAGCCATGTGTGAAGACTAAATGAGATGCAATACAGGAAGCAGGGGCCCAGTGCCTCGGCACATAGATGTCCTCAGTACATGTCAGTTGTTGTTGCTATGGTCATCCTTAACTGCCCACTGCCTCGAAGTTCTAGGGCAGGAGGATATGAGGCTGATGATATTCCCATGTGACAACACAGCATGGACCCATGCCCATAGGTAGTATCATGTGAATAAAAGGCAGACACGCCCTGTCTGGTGAGATTCGCCAAGGGAGGGAAAGGGCCACTCTAAATACCAATCCCCTGTCATTCATGGGATGTAGTTGATTCTACTGGTCAGAACTTGAAGATAAAAGCATTGGCTAGCTGGGTGTGGTGGCTTGTGCCCTTCCTGTAATCCCAGTACTTTGGAAGGCCGAGGCGGGCAGATCATGAGGTCAAGAGATCGAAACCATCCTGGCCAACATGGTGAAGTCCCGTCTCTATTAAAAATTCAAAAATTAGCTGGGCTTAGTGGCATGCGCCTGTAGTCCCAGCTACTCAGGAGGCTGAGGCAGAACTCGGGAGGCAGAGGTTGCAGTGAGCCAATATCATGCCACTGCACTCCAGCCTGGCAACAGAGTGAGATGCCATCTCAAAAAAAAAAAAAGCACTGTCTGAGAGACAGTCTTATCCCTCTCCTTGAGCCACTGGGATATCCATTCCCTCACAGAGCCTTTAAGTGCCTCCTTTACAACACACAAGATACTCCATGCACCAAAAGGTTAGAATGAATCAGTATATTCCAGCTCAGTGACAGGACACGGTTCACCCCAAGTGCCCACAAACATTTTCTGCATAATTTGGGATTCCAGTTAGGGATACAGCAGGCTCATGGGATCAGGATCCTACATTAGCTGGATGTCAGGATTAGGTATTCTGTGCTGGTTAAAGAGACCATGAAGATGTAAGGTGGGCACGGTGGCTCATGTCTGTAATCCCAGCACTTTGTGAGGCCGAGTCAGGTGGGTCACCTGAGGTCAGGAGTTTCAGACTAGCCTGGCCAACGTGGTGAAACCCTGTCTCTACTAAAAATATAAAAATTAGCCAGGGTTGGTGGTG
>CAUYLG010072804.1:0-51255 GCA_963573385.1 Cacajao melanocephalus | reverse complement strand
GTATGGTGGTGCCAGCCTGTAGTCCCAGCTACTCAGGAGGCTGAGGTGGGAGGACTGCTTGAGCCTAGGAGATGGAGGTTACAGTGAGCCAAGATCGCATCACTGCACTCCAGCCTGGGCAACAGAGTGAGACTCTGTCTCCAAAAAATAAAAAATTAAAAAAAAATTAAAAGGTTACATATTACATAATTCAATTTATGTAACATTCTTTAAATGACAAAATAGTGAAAATAAACAGATTAGTAGTGCTAGGCATCTGAAGGAGTTGGGGTTGGGGATGGAAGGGAAGTATGTGTGGCTGTAACATAGCAACTGAAGGATCTTTGTAGTATACAAATGTCCTGTATCTTGACTTATCAACATCAATACCCTGCTGTGATACTGTACTATAGCTTTGCAGGATATTATCATTGAAGGAGACTGAGTGAAAAATATAGGGAATTTTTCTGTATTGTTCCTTATAAATATACATGTGAAGAATCTACAATTATCTCAAAATAAAAAGTTTAAATAAAATAAACATCTTAAAAAAGACTCTTTACCTGCTAATCCTGCAATCCCTGGTCTATATTCATCTACTGCTATATCCTTATTTCTACTTGCAATTCAGATCAAATTCCTTCTTTGCTCTTGGATTACTTGATTCTTATTTTATCCAGATAATACCACTCAAATGAAATTACTCTTGCTAGAGTCAATGATAATCTTCCAATTGAAAAACAAAATTGAAACTTGCTAGTTTTTTAATGTACCCAGCCTCTAAGTATTTGACACTGATGGCTACTCCTCTTCTATTAAAAACTCTACCTCCTCTGCTTCCATAAGAATACCCTCTACCAAGTCTTTTCATGCCTCTTAGCTGCTACTTGGGTGGAGGCTGGGAGGGTGATGAGGAAGGAGGATTTTTCTTTCTTTTTAACTTCCAAATGCTGGCTTTACTCAGGGTACAAATGTTCTTCACATTCTATACATACTTCTTGGGCGCTCTCATATTCAGCCATTCTATCTAAATGATATATAGACCTTCCTTACCAATATCTATTCACATAAATTGTTTCTAGATCAATGTTAGTATCTCACAGAAAATTCAAACATAATATATTCTAGACTACCCTCTCTTATTCCCCCCAGCCAAAAAAATCTGTTTTCCTACATTCCTATAAATTGAAGCCAGGTGCAGTGGTTCATGCCTGTAATCCCAGCACTCTTGAGAGGCCAAGACTGGTGGATCACCTGGGGTCAAAAGTTCGAGACCAGCTTGGCCAATGTGGTGAAACCACGTCTCTACTAAAAATACAGAAATCAGCTGGGCATCATGGCAGGCACCTGTAATCCCAGCTACTTGGGAGGCTGAGGCAGGAGAATCACTTGAACCCAGGAGGCAGAGGTTGCAGTTAGCCAAGTTTGTGCCATTGTACTCCAGCCTGGGTGACAGAGTGAGACTCCGTCTAAAAAAAAAAAAAAAAAAACCGTTCTACCAACCTTATAATTTTCCTAAGATGGAAATCTGAGAATTTAGGATAACTAGACTCTAACTACGTAGGCTTTTCCTTCCTTAACCTCCTTATCTAATAAGTTTCTATGCCATTTCAATTCTTCTGAATCTCACTTGGCTTTGAACGTCTTCTGCCAGTTTCTCAACTCAGTTAAATTCTGATCATCTCCCAGTTGGCCTATCTCTTGGTCTGGCTCTTTTCTATTCTTCATACTGTTTACACATTGATTTTACTAGTGCTCAAATTTCTTCCACGGTTCCACACTGCTTTCAGGTTCTATATTGCTTTCCACAAACATAAACTTTTTTGTTTCTTAGTGTAACATATAAGACCTTTAAACCTCTACCTACTTCTCATCCTCATCTCCTACAGCTTACCCTTCTCTTCTGCTCTCTAGTCTCATTGAGCCATCTGGCAGTTCCCTAACGTGCCACACTGTCTCCTGGTTTTACCTTTAAACAAGTTCTTTACTCTTCCAGGAATACAGCCTTCCATTTGCTTGGCTCCCACTCAGCCCTCATCATGGAGCTCCAGCACTTCCTCCAGAGAAGTCTGGCTGAACACCTCTCATTCTGCAGTGACCACCTATAATTACTTTGCAGACTTTACAGTATCAATTGATTTCCTTCTTAATCTCCTTTTGACCCAAAACTTTTAGGAAACATTCTCCAATTACACAAATTCCCTACTATGATCCAGATTCATCCCTTTGCCCCAATGAGACCATTATAATTACTGTACTTATCTAAACTATTTATGATCATTCTTTCTAGTCTCTTATATTAGAATGTAAACTGCTGGAAGGCAAGGAATTCTGTCCATGAGGACTTAGGACATGATAACATGTCTCTAAAAACTTTATAAATACTAGCTGAGTCTTCAAAATGAACAGACCAGCCTAGACAACACGGTGAAAACTCATCTCTGCAAAAAAAATACAAAAATAGGCTGGGCATGGTGGCTCATGTCTGTAATCTCAGCACTTTGGGAGGCCGAGGCAGGTGAATCACCTGAGATCAGGAGTTCCAGACCAGCCTGGCTAACATGGCGAAACCCCATCTCTACTAAAAATACAAAAATTAGCTGGGCATGGTGGCACGCACCTATAGTCCCAGCTACTCAAGAAGCTGAGGCAGGAGAATCGCTTGGACCTGTGAGGCAGAGGTTGCAGTAAGCCGAGATCACACCACTGCACTGCAGCCTGGGTGACAGAGCAAGAAAAAAAAAATTAGCCAGGGTTGGTGGTGCACGCCTGTGATCCCAGCTACAGGGAGGCTAAGGTGGGAGAAATACATGAGCCTGGGAGGTCAAGCCTTCAGTGAGGCAAAATCACACTACTGCACTCCAGCCTGAAAAACAGAAAGAGACCCTATCTCAAAAAAAAAAAAAAAAAAAAAAAAAGGGAAAATAAACAGAAGACTGTTCAAGGAAAAGAAGTGAGTTAGTTACTAGAGATGAAACTAGGCTATTAAAAGTACTGCAAATAATATCATTCTTTAAAATAATAGATATTGCATCTCAGTTCTGATAGCCTTCCAAACTAACCTTAGTCTTGTTGAACACTCTCCTTCTTCCTTGGCTACCCATCCAACATCAGCAAAAGACGCCACTGCATCCTCTTCTGGGTGGCTGGGACTCCATTCTGTTGCATGGCTGGTAAGCTATAAGTTATAAATAGGGAAAGTTCTTCATCTGGCACCAAAATGTTAGAGTAAATTTTTTTACTCACCTAATGGAAAATTGTCAGCTCTGGTGTTAAAAATACATGAGTGGTTTCTAACTCTTCCACTGAAAGTCCCTGATTGTTAGTCATAATCACATGGTTGCCTAATAGTATATGACAATCTCAGAACTATAATTTAACTTTATTCAGTTTTCATTTTCTAAGTTGATTTTTTAAAAAAAAACTATTCATCCTAGAAAATTAAGAAAAATTTTAGAATCTAAGCATGAAAAAACATTTTCTAAAGAGATTTCAAAAGGCATGTGTAAGCAGGGGGTTATAAGAACAAGCAAAAGACCAATTTGGGCTAAATCCAGAAATATTTTTAAACAGCTATTATATAGCTGTTTTGTTATAATGTTTTTATATATGTATATATTATGTTGAAAACGTTTTTTAAAAACACCTTAAATCTCCTAATTTCTAAGTATTAAAAAACAAAAGAACAAACAACAGAACAGAATTCTCTACCTAAACTGAAACACATGGATGCAAACAAAGAATATTTTGAAATAAATACAAAAAAGACAGCCAGGTGTGGTGGTTCCCACCTATAATCTCAGTACTTTGGGAGGCTGAGGCAGGCGGATCACTTGAAGTCAGGAGTTTCACACCAGCCTAGCCAACATGGTAAAACCCCATTTCTACTAAAAATACAAAAATCTTAGCCAGGCATGGTGACACACACCAGTAATCTTAGCTACTCAGGAGGCTGAGGTGGGAGGATTGTTTGAACCTGGGAGGTGGAAGTTGCAGGGAGCTGAGATCGAACCACTGCACTCCAGCCTGGGTGAGAGAGTAAGACTGTCTCAAAAAGAAAAAAGAGAAAAAACAGAGAAAAGACAAGCACAATATATTGAAATTTATCTTGAAAAGGATGATAACTGAGTTAAATTTAGATTCTGTTACACATATAATAATGGCTGAGTCAAAAAGTCAATAATTTTTAAATAAAGTTATCAGATTAATATGATATATCCTAAAAGTGCGAGTGAGGTTTAAATAAAAAAGGAAAACAATCGATCCATACTTTTTTTTGACATAGAGTCTCATTCTATCAGCAGGCTGGAGTGCAATGGAGCAATCTCAGCTCACGGCACCCTCTGCCTCCCAGGTTCAAGTGATTCTCCTGCCCTAGCCTCCCGAGTAGCTGGCATTACAGGCATGCTCCACCACACCCAACTCATTTTTGTATTTTTAGTAGAGATGGGGTTTCACTATGTTGCCTAGGCTGGTCTCGATCTCTTGACCTCGTGATCTGCCCCCCACTTGGCCTCCCAAAGTGTTGGGATTACTTACAGGCATGAGTCACCGCTCCCGGCCTACACTTTTTAATACAGGAAAAAATGAAAAGGCCAAAGAGATTTGGTCATTAACATGTTTATCAAAAAGGTTACCCTTGGGATTCAGGCACTGTTGAAACCTCCTCAATGTCATCATTGCCAAGTCAAACTTTTGGAAGATACACTTAAGTAATGCCTCTTCCTTAAACACAAAATATACCATGGAGATATGTAATACTAACATTGTTGACACTTTAAAGATATTTTAAAGTAAAATAATGAATAAAACTTTAAACATATCAGCTGTTGGTGTTTGTACTGATTCTGGTATCATGATTATCTATCAATGTAATAAACTAGCATTAAAAATAACATTTTAAGGGCCACATGAGGTGGCTCACACCTGTAATCCCAGCACTTTGGGAGGCCGAGGTGGGCAGATTACTTGAGGTCAGGAGTTCAAGATCAGCCTGGCCAACACGGGGAAACCCGATCTCTACTAAAAATACAAAAATTAGCCAGGCATGGTGGTAGGCACCTGTAATCCCAGCTACTAAGGAGGTTGAGGCGCGAGAATTGCTTGAACCTGAGAGGCAGAGGTTGCAGTGAGCTGAGATTGGGCTAATGCACTCCAGCCTGGGCATTAGATGGAGACTAGGTCGCCAAAAAGCAAAAAACAAACCAAAAAAAAATGACATGTTAACAATAAAGTACTGGCCAGGCGCGGTAGCTCATGCCTGTAATCCCAGCACTTTGGGAGGCTGAAGCGGGCAGATCACAAGGCCAAAAGATCGAGACCATCCTGGCCAACATGGCGAAACTCCGTCTCTACTAAAAGTATAAACAATTAGCCGGGCGTGGTGATGTGGGCCTGCAGTCCCACCTACTCGGGAGGCTGAGGCAGGAGAATTGCTTTAAACCGGAAAACGGAAGTTGCAGTAAGCAGGGATAGCAACCCTGCACTCCAGCCTGGTGATACAGTGAGACTCTGTCTCAAAAACAAACAAACAAACAATAAAGTACTAACAACATCGAGTAGCTAAAGCACCTTAAATTTAGCCAGGTGTGGTGGCTCATGCCTGTAATCCCAGCACTTTGGGAAGACGAGATGGCAGATGCCTTGAGGCCAGGAGTTTGAGATCAGCCGGGGCGATATGGTGAAACCCCTGTCTCTATAAAAAATACAAAATAATTAGCCAGGTGTGGTGGTGTGTGCCTGTAGCCACAGCTACTTGAGAAGCTGAGTGGGAGAATCATTTGAACCCAGTAGGCAGAGGCTGCAGTGAGCCATGATCGCACCACCGCATTCCAGCCTGGCCTACAGAGTGAGACTTTATCTCAAAAAAAAAAAAAAAAGTAGAGATTTTAAAATCTCTACAAACAAAAAAAAAAACTTGCCCCCCACAAAAACAAACCTAATAATGAAATTATGATTATAAAAAGCTTTCAAATGTTAATATGCATATAGTGGAGGTAATTTGTAGTGAGAAGAGGAAAAAAGTATAAACTTCAGTAAGTAAATTCTCAAGGTATAAGATCAAAAGGAAAACTTTTGTACCTCTCCCTATGTGTTTCAGAAACTTACCCAAACAGATATTCAGCAAATGGGTATCTCATACAACTTAAATAACGTAATTGTGCATCATTATCTGATCTCCAGAGTTGAGAAATCAGGTAATGTTCTGTTCCTACCCATTACTGAAAACAGAATGGTATCCTGATATTCCCATAACAATGTAATAAGGAGATTCTAGTGGGTATGTGGCATTCCTACAGCAGAAATGATCCCAAGCCCTGTGAGGCTCCTAGCAGAGAGATGGTATTTAATGGGCTATTTTGTACAAGTGTTAGAGAAATCCTAAGACTAAAATCTGAATGGTATCTTCCTAAGGTGCTAATTCATGAGATGATCAATCTGATCATGACTCTGTTTAGAAAATAAAAATTATGTTCCAATATAATGACTAGTTGGTAGAAAGTATATATTTGAGACAAAGACTTCTTACTTTCCCACAGAAGTTACAAAGATAGCGGTTTTCTTCTAAAACATTTATAAAAGGAAACAAAGTGTGGGGAGTAGGGAAGAAAAAAAGAAAAGTAAAACAAAAAAAGGAAGTACTACTTTTCTTTTTGTTGTTGTTAGGACCAGGTTTCACTCCGTGTCACCCAGGTTGGAGTGCAGTGGCGCCATCTCGGCTCACTGCGACCTCCCACCTCCCAAGTTCAAGCCATTTGCCTGCATCAGCCTCCAGAGTAGCAGGGATTACAGGCATGTGCCACCAAACCCAGCTCATTTTTTTGTATTTTTGGTAGAGATGGGGGGTTTTGCCATGTTGCCCAGGCTGGTCTCAAATTCCAGGGCTCATGAGATCCACCCGCCTCAGCCTCCCAAATTGCTGGGATTACAAGCATGCGCCACCACGCCTGGCCATACTACTTTTCTAAGAATACATATTCAAAGAAATATAAGTTAACTCATTTTAAGGATATCTTAAATACAACTAAGGATTAAACACATTTCTCAATTTTACATCTATAAAGTAATGCCTCCATAAAATAATATGTTAAACATAAAATGCTAGCTTTTGCACAAACTTTAAAAAACAAAATAACTAGACAAACTATTACATGGACTTAGTTTGGATCTTACTCAAGCATTAATTATGCAAATGATACCACGTCAATAATATGTGCTCAATGAGATGAAAATGTTAATGATACTGTCAGGAACCAATTCCAAAACTGGTAAGATGTATGTGATTTCTACTTGACATCCTATCCCACAAAACAAAATAGTTTTGATGTTTAAGTCAAACTCATTCAAAAGACAAATCTGGAAAAAAATATTCCTTATAAAAGGCCATTTCAGGTGTTGGTGAGGGAAGCATTCATTGAGTGACACAGGTATGGAATGCAAAGGACAATTTCCAAGACAATGCACTTAGTAAAGTACAAGTCAAGGTGAAGTCAGCCCTGGCAAGGACTGACAGTAAGAAATTCTTGGAAATGTGATTTAGACACCATGACATGCATAGATGACGGATGGGAAGTTTGAAAAAGAAAAGGACAACTTACTGAAGAGTCCCAGCAAGGTCCTGTCCTACTACAGCTATTGTTAGTGGAAAAAGAAAAATAAGTGAAGAGATAGAAATTTTTTTTTTCAGAATCACATTTCATTCAGGGCAAAATTCAATAATAACACTGTCTTTAATAAAGTGCCTATTACTGAAATTCAAATGTTGTACAAAGGTAGAAAAGCTTAGAATAAAAATGTTAGAAGCACTAATTTTGTCCTCTTGTGACTTCACAAAATAAACACAACAGTACTGGGAACTAGGATTCTCTGCAAAGGGCATAATAGTAAATACACTCATTCTATTTTACAACCATTTGTTTATAGCCAAATGCATAACATATACGGATTCTTTTTGTTTGTTGGTTTGTTTTTGAGACCAAGTCTTGTTTTAACGTCACCCAGGCCAGAGTATAGTGGTGCAATCTTGGCTCACCGTAACCTCCACATCCCAGGTTCAAGTAATTCTCCTGCCTCAGCCTCCTGAGTAGCTGGGATTACAAGCGCCCACCACCACACCTGGCTAATTGTTATATTTTTAGTAGAGACTGGCTTTCACCATGTTCACCAGTCTTGAACTCCTGACCTCAAATGGTAACCCTGCCTCAGCCTCCCAAAGCATTGGGATTACAGGCATGAGCAACCAGGGCTGGCCCACATATACATATTCTTAATAGCAACACAGTAAAATGATAATCTCTAGCTTTTTACCTACATAGATTTAATTATTCATCTTTTTTCTACGAGTTGCTTCCATGCTAAGAAAAATTAAAAGCAGAATTTCTTTTTTTTTTTTTTTTTTTTTTGAGATGGAGTCTCGCTCAGCCACCCAGGCTGGAGTGCAGTGGTGTGATCTCAGCTTACTGCAACCTCTGCCTCCTGGGTTCAAGTGATTCTCCTGCCTCAGCCTCCCAAGTAGCTGGGACTATAGGCAGGTACCACCACACCCAGCTAATTTTTGTAATTTTAGTAGAGACAGGGTTTCACCATGTTGGGCAGGCTGGTCTCGAACTCTTGACCTCAAGTGATCTGCCCACCTTGGCCTCCCAAAGTGCTGAGATTACAGGGGTGAGCCACTACACCCAGCCTTTTTTTTTTTTTTTTTTTTGAGATAGAGTCTCCCTCCATCACCCAGGCTAGGGTGCAATGGCCTCAGCTCTGTCTCCCAGGCTCAAGCAATTCTCCTGCCTCAGCCTCCCAAGTAGCTAGGATTACAGGCATGTGCCATCACACCCAGCTAATTTTTGTATTTTTAGTAGAGACAAGGTTTTACCATGTTGGCCAGGCTAGTCTTGAACTCCTGACCTCAGGTGATTCACCCAACTCGGCCTCCCAAAGTGCTAGGATTACAGGTGTGAGCCACCACGCCCTGCAGAATTTCTGTATTTTAATACAGGATAGTGACAACAGTGATACCATCAACTTGCCAGGTGATACACCTGTGTAAAGAACACCACTCTGAAATATATACATTAAATTCAACAGCACAGACTTAGTCACTACTGTTTCTGAATGATGTGATTACTTTTTAGAAATGTATTCTTTAAAATGACAGTTATATATATTTATTATATATATTTATTATGTACACCCTGTTGCTTTGAAATACATGCAATGGTTCAATTGAATTGCATTACCTCACATACTTATTTTTTCTGATGAAAACACTTAAAATCTACTCTCTCAGTGATTTTCAATATACAACACATTGCTGTTAATTATAATCACCATGTTGTAAATGTATCTTTTGCATAGTCACTATTTTAAGTGAACAATTTATTAAAAGTTTCCATATATAACACACTAAGAATAGTAGAAGGCAAGAGACCAGAGCCACCAGAGGGAGGAAAATGTGTGTATTTCTGAAAATAATCTTTAAGTGTGTAAGCAGCAGTACCCTTGTAGAAATGTAAGTCTTTAAGAGATCAATTACCTGAGGTGAAATAAAATGGCCACAAACCTTTGTTACTCACTCTTTTTTTTTTTTTTTTTTTTTAAGATGGAGTCTTGTTCTGTCACCCAGGCTGGAGTGCAGTGGTGTGATCTTGACTCACTACAACCTCTACCTCCCAGGTTCAAGCAATTCTCCCTGCCTCAGCCTCCCAGGCAGCTGGGATAACAGGCACTTGCCACCATGCCTGGCTAATTTTTGTATTTTTAGTAGAGATGGGGTTTTACCACGTTGGCCAGGCTGGTCTTAAACTCCTGATCTCAGGTGATCCATCTGCCTCGGCCTCCCAGAGTGCTGGGATTACAGATGTGAGCCACTGCATCTGGCCCCACATTGCCAAATTTATAAAACATGCTATTTGTAGCTGGATTCAATAATCTTTAAGGGCCAATTGGCTATAAAATCATAACTAAAAATACCAAAAAATGAACATCATATATAGTACGACATCACATGCTAGCATATTCCAAATTAT
This sequence comes from Cacajao melanocephalus, assembly GCA_963573385.1. NCBI lineage: Eukaryota > Metazoa > Chordata > Mammalia > Primates > Pitheciidae > Cacajao > Cacajao melanocephalus. The sequence continues at coordinate 41,254 of CAUYLG010072804.1, read as the reverse complement.
CTAGTAGTTACTGAAACACAGGGCTAAATTTAACAGTTATTTTATATATGAATCCAGGTATGCATCTTCAGACAGCTCAGATGTTCAAAGATCACTATACCATACTACTAAGTCTCCCACTTTAATAGTTCCTGATCGAATGGAACCTTCTCTTGATTCCTCAGACAACTTCTGCCTGGCCTTAGGATCTCTGCACATGCTATTCTCTCTGCAGACAATGACTCCCTCAACCTCTACGAGTCTCCTTAACTCTGCAGAGCAGGCTCTTTGTAATCCTGAATTGTCATTCCTTCAGAGAGGCCTTCCCTGAGCACTCCTGATATTCTCCCCCAAGCTATACTACTTTTTAATATATGGCATTTATTACAAACTATAGTTATACCTTTATTAGCATATTTACTTTTAAAATATCTCTCCCACTGAATCATATAACCAATAAGGGCAGACATACATGTCTGTTTCATTCACCACTCAATATCAACACCTAGCATAACGTATGAACTTCAAGTTTACTCGTTATATAAAAATTTGCCATAACAAATGGCCATTTTACTTTCAGATTTAATCACCGTGTGTAAGCTTTAGTAGGAATCTCATTTATTACTGAACAGTCCTTTTCTTTGGTTACTGAACAGTCCTTTCCACCACCAATTCCAACAACCACTCCTTGTATTCCAAGAAAATAGCTTGGGTTACAATTATCAGAGAGAAAAAGGTGAAATTACCCAACAGAGTTGGGATTTAAACTAGTATAACCACACAGCCAAGTTCTCAATCCAGGTTATTCTGAAGCACCTCTCTTGGTAGTACTCAGGATCACATTTTTGGGGGTATTTTGCCTTAAGGTTTTTTTTTTTTTTTAAATGTAGTAATACCCCAATACACTACACTTACATTCTGTTTTTCTTTAACTTATAGAAATTAAAATGCATTAAAATGTACCCCAAAAGTGCTTTAGTGAATACTTAACAATTGCCAATAGATAATGTCACTGTTTTTTAAAGTTAATACGTCACTGTTTAAATGTGTTGGTAAACACAAACTTTCTGTAGCAAAATGCTGAAACAAAACTATGTCTAAGGTCCTCAACCTTAGCTGCATAGGATCCTGAAGAGGTTTTTAAAAAACAAATGCATGAAATTCAGATTCATAAGCTATTAAACAGATCTTACATTTCTTTAAAAGCTCTATAAGAGTTTTAGTACAGAGGCAGGGAAGCATATAGAGCCACACTGGAGAATGAGGCCTGAGCAAGGGCTTTTTTTTTTTTTAAACACTCCTGATGATTTATATGCACCCAGTGTTAAGAACCATTGCAGGCCAGGTGCAGTAGCTCACACCTATAATCCCAGCACTTTGGGAGGCTGAGGCAGGTGACCACCTGAGGTCAGGAATTCAAGACCAGCCTGGCCAATGTGGTGAAACCCCATCTCTACTAAACATACAAAAATTAGCTGGGCGTGGTGATGCACACCTGTAATCCCAGCTACTTGGGAGGCTGAGAGAGGAGAGAGTATCTTGAACCCAGGAGGTGGAGGTTGCACTGAGCCACAATCAAGCCACTGCATTCCAGCCTCGGTGACAGAGCAAGACTCTGTCTCAAAAAAATAAAAAATAAAAGAAGCACTGCAAATTAAAACCTCTGCATCCAGCTCCTCCTTATCCCCCAGAGTTTACTGCTTTTGCGAGCCCCTCCATGAACTGAATTTTCTTCTGATGTCATGAATCTAGAAGAGAACTAGGAGACAAAGTAGGGCCTGTTCTCTTAGTGTGTCTTAATGTAGTTCCTACCTCCAAAAGGAAAACAATATCCAAATACACAAAATGCTTAGACTACAAGTGTGTAGGTGTGCTGAAATGTACATATGTGAAAGGTAGAAAAGGGCCAGGGGAAGTTAGCTTTCTTCAACCATAGTAAATGTGAAGGGTCTAGAGAGCCTGTTTTGAGTATAAAGCAGCCAATTCGTTCCTAGAGTTAACTGAAGTACAGGAGAAGTGATAACTCCTGCAAGCTTATAGGCAGGTCTTCAATAACACAGCAAAGAAACATGTATTGGGTATCTTTCATAGGGCTTTTTACATCTATCACCTCATTTTATTGCTAGCACAATATTCGCTGTGCCCATTAATTGGATGAATGTGTAACTAAATGTGTTGGTATGTGTTCTAATTTGTGACCCTATAAAATATACATGAATCCAATCTGTAACACCAGGGAGTTAAATTATTATTATTATTTTTCCATAAGTTATTGGGGTACACGTGGTATTTGGTTACATGAGTAAGTTCTTTAGTGGTGATTTGTGAGATCCTGGTGCACCCATCACCCGAGCAGTATACACTGCACCATATATGTTGTCTTTTATCCCTTGTCCCCCTCCCAAAGGAGTTAAGTTAGAAAACCAAATAAGATAATTGGTTCTGCAACTATGAAGTGGCAATAACAGGGCCAGGCATGGTGGCTCATGCCTGTAATCCCAGCACTTTGGGAGGCCAAGGTGGGCAGATCACCTGAGGTTGGGAGTTTGAGGCCAGCCTGACCAACATGGAGAAACCCCGTCTCTATTAAAAATACAAAATTAGCCGGACGTGGTGGCCCATGCCTGTAATCTCAGCTACTCGGGAGGCTGAGGCAGGAGAATCACTTGAACCCAGGAGGCAGAGGTTGCGGTGAGCTGAGATAGCGCCATTGCACTCCAGCCTCGGTAACAAGAGCAAAACTCTGTCTCAAAAAAAAAAAAAAAAGGCTCAGTATGCCTGGAAATAAAAATCTCACCATAAACAAATGGCTTCCGTCTCTCACTACATTCTTAAGTAGGTCATCAATGTTTCTCTTACCTTATTCTTCTCCTTATATTAATCCATTTCTTTTCAAATGCAGATTAAATTAGTTAAATCTAATACTCTTTTTCTGCTTATACCCTCTTAAAGAAACTAATAACACTGAGAAAGAGAATTCTCCCAAGTCAATGTACTTGACTCTAGTACTTCAGCCTGTAGACTGCCAAGGCAGACTTGGGTTGTAAGCAGAAAATGCTAGATATCTCCAGAACACAAATGCTAAAGCAAGTTTTCCTGCAACTAGGAGGGTGGTAAGATAGTTAACTAGAAAGAAATTGATGGACCTGAACAATCAGAAAAAAGTTTATAAGATTTTGTTAACATAATAGCTATCTGAAGGAAACTGGCAAATAAAATAAGCAGCAATTCATGTATAAATGAACAAAATTCTTGTGAACTGTTCTTGAGAGACTTTCTTTCACAGATTTCTTCATTTTAACTATTTTTTAAAAAGCCTTTGCATTGTTTGACTTCATGAGTTTAAAAAAAAAGCCGAGAGTTTAATAAAAAATTACTTCTTGGAAAGTTCCAATCTGTCAATTTCTAGATTGATGCACAAAGGTTTGGCCAGTCAATCTGTGAGCAGGATTATAAACAGCAATGAACAACCTTGTCAGTCAACCTGAATAAATGCTAATTTCTACCACTTATTTAGAAACAGATTTTCCAGGAGGCTGAGGCAGGAGAAATCGCTTCAGCCTGGGAAGTGGAGGTTACAGCAAGCCGAGATCACACCACTGCACTCCAGCCTGGGTGACAGAGTGAGACTCTGTCTCAAAAAGATAAAAGAAAAGAAAAGAAACCGATTTTCACCTCCATTTAGCAGGAGGAGTGATTTAAGAACACGACATGTCATCAAACGGGTACACGTGGGCACTTCTGAACTTCTGAATGATGAGTTAAACACATCTTCCACATGTTAATCTATTATTTAAAAGTGGCAGAGATATCTGTTGAATTTTATATTATTGAATGTTGAACTGAAATGTTGTTATATTATGGTTGTAAAGAATTACTAAAATAAAAAAGAACAAAGCTTTGTGATAAATGTCTAATGTTATAATAACAGTAAGAAACAAGGCCAGGCGCAGTGGGTCTCACTTGTAATCTCAACACTTTGGGAGGCCAAGGTGGGCAGATCGTGAGGTCAAGAGATTAAGACCATCCTGGCCAACATGGTGAAACCCTTATATATATCTACTAAATATATATAAATGAGCTGGGCATGGTGGTGTGCGCCTGTAATCCTAGCTACTCAAGAGGTTGAGGCAGGAGAATCGCTTGAACCCAGGAGGCATAGACTGCAATGAGCCGAGACTGCGCCACTGCACTCCAGCCTAGCGACAGAGCAAGACTCTGCCTCAAAAAAAAAAAAAAAGCGCAAATCAAGGAAAAGGAAAATAGCAGTATCTCCAAGCAAAGAGTAGCAAAGAGTAGAGCTGCTCCAGATTTGGTGCTAAAACAGAATACTGTACTAAAACTAAAGCCTTCAAAGGTTCTCCTAATTCACGGTTTAACTATCACCTCATTGAGAGAACCACAATTACCTTTCTGTCTTGACACTGTCATTGCCAAGGCAATGGATTCTATAATTAATGCTGAGCTTGAGACCAATGAAAGGGAAAGCAACTTATATGGTGCCACAGAGACATCTAAAAATAAAGCAGGGTAACAGAGTGGCTGTCCAAAGAGGAAGGTATAATGACAGAAGAAAAATCATGGTGGTACATGAAGCACCTGAAATAATATAAGGCCTGTGTTTGAGGTCAACTAGGAATTAACAACTGCTTAGCTTATTATATGCTTCTAAATCTTCACATATGCATCCTTAAGAAGGATAAATGTCTTAAAGATCTCAATCACTTCACAGATAAACTAAAATTAGAAAGACTTCACTGTGGTTTTTAATCCTCTTTTATTGTATTAATAGTGGCATCAATAGGTGAAAAGTCTCAAAAACAAAATACTTTTAAAACCATCTTGCCTACTTATATTTCTAATGTATATATTAATACAATACTTAAAATATGTAAAATATAGTACCTGAAACTGAACTCTTGGACACTGAATCAGAGACAAATTAGTACCAATTTTCCTTACGATACTTCGAGATGAACCATATGGCTTCCTAGACCAAAGTACCTGAGGAAGTAGGAAAAACCAAAAGCTTAATTACAAGACATGAATTCCAACAGACGTACAGAACTGTTAAAACAAAGCATTAGACAATTATTTGTATAACATATAACACATTAATTACAGGATCAGAATGCTCTAAATGTTATGGCAAACAAGCTAATGTTTCTCAATCCAAAAATAAAGAATAAATAACTATATATATTATTAATGCAATAAAATTTAATGTAAGGTATTACATAAAACTGCAGAATAACTAGTAATTTTTAAATACTATACTTAGAGTTAAAAATTTTATTTTCATAAGATTTTCATACTATTCTGCAACAGAAACACTACTGCATCTCTTCTGCTATATTTTTAGTTTTAGAATTTTGATATACATAATTTTTCTTCAATATATGTTACTTTTGCTATAACAGACTTTTCAAAACAATCCCAAACTAGTACAAAGTTCAGAATCTGAAAGTGTACCATGCAGGGTGCTTCATGCTGTTTACTGCACAAGAATGCTTGGCCAACAGTGAGCAAAAGCTGAAATCCAGGCATACTGCTCTTGGGAGGCCTACTCCCCAGAGGAAAGGTAAAATATTTCATCTGAGCAGTATTTCTCAGATGAAATCATAATAAACAAAGGACACTATGCTATGCTTAAAGACAAAAATGAACCCTCAAAGCAAAAAGAAACCAAAAAGCACACATGTTGAATGTTAGTTAAATCATTACAAATTGTACCTTGAAACTTTTCTTTAAAGAGAAAAATTATCCATCTGTTTTGAGTGCTATACTTGAAAAGCCTGGACAGAGAGGTAAAGAAAGGTAGTATGCTATTAAAAGCAGTTTTAAAAGAAAAGAGTAAGAATGACATGACTGTTATACTGAAATCATCAAACTTTAACATTCAATTATATCCTAAAGGCCGGTGCAGTGGCTTCCGCTTGTAATTCCAGCACTTTGGGAAACCGAGACAGGCGGATCACCTGGATCCACCAGGAGTTTAAGACCAGCCTGGCCAACATGGCGAAATCCCATCTCTACTAAAAATACAAAAATTAGCCAGGCATGGTGGTACACGCCTGTAATCTCAGCTACTTGGGAGGCTGAGGCATGAGAACTGCTTGAACCCTGGAGGCGGAGGCTGCAGTGAGCCAAGATCACACCACTGCACTACAGCCTGGGCCACAAAGCGAGTTTGTCTCAAAAACAGAACAAAACAAAACAAAAAACAATTATATCCTAAAGACTAAAGAAAACCAAATCAGCTGAGTACGAATTCTGGAGAAATGGATACTATCCCTTTTTTAAAGTCACTCCATGATCATTCTACTTTAAAGAATGGAATCACCCCAATATAAACAGCATAACCGAACAACTAGTCACTGTAAATAGTGGAGGCTCCAAAACCTAACGCAAACTAGACCCTTAGATAAAATCATATACAACTTATAAAACGAGCACAGAAACTATCTGATTTCTTAAATTTTAGCAATCAAGTCTAATTCAGGGATAATAAGAATCAGTGTGGGGTTCAGGGCGGGGCACAGTAGCTCACGTCTGTAATCACAGTGCTATGAGAAACTAAGGCAGGAGGATCATTTGACGCCAGAAGTTTGAGACCAGCCTGGGGTTTTTTGAGACCCCTATCTCTATGAAAAAGGAGAAAATTAGCCAGCTGTGGTGGTGCATGCCTGTCGTCCTAGCTACAGAAGAGTCTGAAGCAGGAAGGTTCCTTGAGCCCAGGAGTTTGAGGCTGCAGTGAGTTATGACTGCACCACTGTACTCCAGCCTAAGCAACAGAGTGAGATCATGCCCATCCGCAAAAAAAACCAACAAAGTAGAAATCACAGAAGGACATATAATACCCCTGGCACCTACCATAGCTTTCACATAATTTTTATCAGATATACTCCAAGGTTTCACTGAATCTTACCTAGAAGAGTTCCAAAAAGTACTTATAACCTATACAGATTCCAATAACCAACAAAAACGATAGCTCTTGCTTTGGAAATGTAAATAAAAAGGATGGCAAAGATTAGAAAACTGGTAAGTAGAAAGGAAGATAACAATATTAAAATATGAATAGTATACAAAGAATACTAAGAGGCAAAGTTACTCTGAAGCTTAGAACAAAACATCATTCCCATCAATAATCATACAGGATTATGACACAAGTAGTCTTAATAAAGGAATAGAAAACCTCTTACTAGAGAAAAATGGGAAGCCTCGAAGTTCTACAACGTCAACATCAGACCACCCACCAAAAAAAGAACAAACATGAGCAAATAATTCTAAGACAGTATTTAAGCAAAGTCTTTACCTTATACATTTTTTTTTTTTTTGAGACGGAGTTTTGCCTTTTCACCCAGGCTGGAGTAAAGTGGCGTGATCTCAGCTCACTGCAACCTCCAACACCCAGGTTCAATTGATTCTCCTACCTCAGGCTCCTGAGAAGCTGGGACTACAGGGGCATGCCACCATGCCTGGCTAATTTTTTGGTATTTAAAATAATTACAGGTGATTACAGGTGATCCACTCACCTAACCCTCCCAAAGTACTAGGATTACAGGCGTGAGCCACCGTGCCCAGCCCTACCTTATACATTTTAATAGATCCTGATCTTTTACCAATAAATCCATAAGGCAAAAGTAAGTACACCATTCAGTCATTTCTCTTGTTGAGTCTTCTATTTAGTCACAAGTCAAAACTCTCCTATGATGTAGTACAAGTGGAATGCTATTTGTGCATCATAATGTGACAATTAGACAGTCTAAAGTGAAATCTTCTCCTCTCCAGCAAGCAAAGGTCTTGCCTGGAGATGAAGAGGACAAATAGCTCACAAAGAAAAATTTAGAAAGGATTTGCCAAGGTCAGGAACTAATGTTTCTACCAGCTTTTAGCATTCCTCACTATGCATGCTGCAGGGCAAAATATCAACTCTTATGTTTCCATCTGTTTAATATTAGAAGAATACCAGGTGCTTTCAACAAGAGAAGTGGCCAATGATTCAGCTTTTTTTTCCTTTTTTTTTTTTTTTTTAAGATGGAGTCTTGCTCTGTTGCCCAGGCTGGAGTGCAGTGGCACAATCTTGGCTCACTGCAACCTCTGCCTCCCAGGTTCACGCAATTCTGTCTCCACCTCCCGAGTAGCTGGAATTACAGGCAGGCTCCACCACACCAAGCTAATTTTTGTATTTTTAGTAGAGACAGGGTTTCACCATGTTGGCCAGGCTGGTCTTGAACTCCTGACCTCAGGTGATCCAATCGCCTCGGCCTCCCAAAGTGCTGGGATTCCCGGCATGAGCCACCGCGCCTGGCTGATTCAGCTTTTAATCATAAGGAATAAGCAGATTATTTAGGTATCCTCTACAAAGTTAAAGGAAGGAAAAGAACAGATTGCTTTATGTGATTATTTTTTCAAGCATACACAGTAGACTAACAATGTGTTCTTCTGTTACTTGTAAATTGCATAGTACTTAGCACCAATAAATATCAAATAAGGGTCTGTGTAAACTAATGACTAGAATATTTAGAATGAGGAGCCATAACCTTTATTGGATGGTAGGAAAAAGTGAGGGGAAAGAATAGTTAATTTCTAGGAACTCTAAAACTAGGTCTGACTACTTTTCTATTTTTTTCTATTCATCCCTCATAGAGGGGGAGAAATTGTAAATGGCTGTGCAGAAACAGTCAACAGATGGTACTGAAAAGTCACCATCTGTGCATTGGGAGGCTGTATGACCCAAGTGCATCTCCTACCATAACTTGTGGCTGAACTATGTCTTGTCGGTATGCTAGTTTAGAGAAGGAAAGACTTCCTCTGAAGATAAACTGTCATTAATATTTCTTTAGATGTAAGAGAGAAGGCAGGGAGAAAATGGTCATTATAAGGTAATTCAATTTCATTAAAAAAAGACGATACAATGTCATTAGGAAATAGCTAAACAGAAAAACCATGCTGTATCTATGAAAACTGCTTTTAAATAACCTAACAGTGAATGTGTGTGTGTGCGCATGCATGTCTGTGTCTAGTAATGACAGTCCATAACATTTAGCAACAGTGTTTGAAAGTGATGACAGCAACGAGGAGGATGACAACAGGAAAGTAGTTTGTTCTTTTTTAACATTGTGAAATGCTATTGTAGAAAGTGTTGACGTGTGAGGCCGAAATCTGAAGCTGTCATCTGTCTCATCCATGATGACTGCACTCAAGCTTTATGTGGTAATTCATTTACTAAGGACTAGTTTAACATATTTTATTATTTGAGGGCAACTTTTAGCAGGAAAAACTGTAATTCCAAGAAAATATGTTTTTCTGGCCAGGTGCGGTGGTTCACACGTGTAATCCCAGCACTTTGGGAGGCTACAGAGGGTGGATCACCTGAGGTCAGGAGTTCAAGACCAGCCTGGCCAACCTAGTGAAAGTCTGTCTTCACTAAAAATACAAAAATTAGCCAGGTGTGATGGCAGCCACCTGTAATCCCAACTACTCGGGAGGCTGAGGCAGGAGAATTGCTTGAACCCAGGAAACGGAGGCTAGAGTGAGCCAAGAACACACCACTGCACTCCAGCCTGGGCAATAGGGCAAGATTTTGTCTCAAAAATCAAACAAACAAAAAGAAAATATGGTTTTCAAGACAAACTATGTGATATTAATGCATTAATGCAGAGGTTCGTGTATCCCCAAAATTACACACAAAATTGTGTACATGTCATTTTTCTAGGAAGAAGGTCCACATCGTTAATCAAATTTTTAAAAAGTCAGGACAGAACAAAATGTAAATTCTTAATTCTCAGGGAACTAAGGGAAAATTAAAAGTGTGTGTTGGTAAGCGGGAAGGAGTAGAAATGGGAAGATAAAATTCTGTAACAATTTTTAAATCCTTAACCAAAGATTAATACTTCCCTCAGTTCTCTTCTTCCTTACTCACGTTCCTCCTCCAAAGCACAAAAGGAAAACCAGAGTACAGTTCTTATGTATTACTATATTGCTAATACAAATTATTATAGATAATTGCTATAGTAACTTTACTTCCAATATAAAATACTGAAATTAATCAGAATCACTTTAGCATCACACTATTCTTACTTCCTGCAGTTTAAAGACATTTTTGCCTGGGGATATACAAAGTTCGGAGATACGGGAGCACGTGGTTTTAAATTCAAACAAATGTTGAGGGAAAATAAAAGGCAGCCATTGTAGCATATAGGCCTGGCTTTAAAATTAGCCTCTACCAACTTACTGCCTGTGTAAAGCTGGCCAAATTATTCACCCCTATATGCTTCTGTTTTCTCACCTATAAAATGGAGACATTATCTACTTAATGAGCCTACAAGCATTAAATGAGTTAAGGTATTATTAGAAAAAAAAAAAGAATAAAAAGAAAAAAAAAAAGAGTTAAGGTATTATTATAGTGGTTTTAGTTTTGTTTTGCTTTTGAGACAGTCTTGCTCTGTTGCCCAGGCTACAATGCAGTGGCATGATTGCAGCTCACTGCAACCTCTGCCTCCTAAGTTCAAGCCGGATTCTCCTGCCTCAGCCACCCAAGTAGCTGGGACTATGGGCATGTGCCACCATGCCCGACTATTTTTTGTATTTTCAGTAGAGACAGGATTTTACTGTGTTGGCCAGGCTGGTCTCAAACTTCTGACGTCAGGTGATCCGCCTGCCTCAGCCTCCCAAAGTTCTGGGATTACAGGTGTGAGCCACTGCACGAGGTCATTTATAATGTTTTCAATAAACATTAACAGTCATCTTTCCCTTCTAAGAGGTAGCAAAGTACACTAAAAAGAGAAAGGATTTTGGAATCAGAATTGGGTTCATATTATATGTGCTATAGCTGGCCTAAAGTTAGAACCTGAACAACACTATTTTATAAAAGACAAAGTTGTGTTTTAAAATAAGTTGTAACAGCTGCCCCATTCTCCTCACAATAACTGCTGGCTTCGGCTTCTGTAAATAAAACTGCCAGCCTTGCTCTGCAAACTAAGTAAAGGCTGCATACCTTCCTTATCAGTAACTGCCAAAATTACTAGCCTTTACTTACCGGTAGTGACTAGAATAAACAGCCCAAGCTAATTCCATCATGGCCCCTGCGCCCTGTAATAAATAACTAAGATCTGTTGTTTCTACTACAACCCAGATGATTTGCAAACTAAGACTTATCTTGACTTCTGTAAGCCACTTAAGTAACAGTGGAAGTGACAATATATCTACAATGTGTCCTCTAGCCCTTGGAATGTCCGGAGACCCGCACTCTCCTCTCTGCCCGGGAGATGATTAACGGAATCCCCTAAATGTTTGAATCTCTTCACCCTCACCCCCGCCCCTCACCCTCATCTCCGCCCAGAAGGTGATTTACAGAATTCACTAGCCCTCGGAATGTCTGAAGCTCCTCACCCCCATCACCGCCACATACCCTTACCTGGGAGAAAGGTATAAAAGGTATTGACACCCTCCCTCCGAAGCCACAGGTTGGAGAGACGTGAGTCCTCTGTGGTCGCTGGCAATAAAGACCCTGCAATTTGGCCTACTTGTGTCTTGGTGTTAACTTTCTATGCTCGGTTCAGTACAACAATAGTTCTACTACTTAGGTAACTTTGGTCAAGACAGTTAAATACCCTGAACCTCAGGTTTCTCATCTGTAAAGCGCATTGTTCTACTGAACATAGGCAATTTATGTAAAAGCACTGTGTACAGTAAGCACTGGCATAGTAAGCCAAGAAAGATGGCTATTACAGTAGTGTTAGTGTACAGAGTCAAAGACAATAAGCCAATCACCACTGGCTGTTCCAATGGGAAAAATAAAACAAAATCTGTTCTAAAAGCTTGCAATTTCTTCTTTTTATTTTATATTTTTTGGAAGCAGGGTCTCACTTTTACATTCTAGGCTGGAGTGCAGTGGTATGATCTCAGTTGACTGCAACCTCCGCCTCCCAGGGTCAAGTGATCCTCCTACCTCAGTCTACCAAGTAGCTGGGACTATAGGCACATGCCACCATGCCCAGCTAATTTTTGTCATTTTTGTAGAGATGTCGTCTCACCATATTGCCCAGGCTAGCCTCTAACTCCTAGAATCAAGTGATCCTCCCACCTCAGCCTCCCAAAGTGCTGGGATTACAGGCGTGCCAGCCTTTTTTTCTTTTAAAAAAAAACAGATTAAATAAAGGATGAAGGCAGTTTTCACTCTTGAAATGCTTTCAAGCACAGTATCACATTCATTTAAAAAGCTGGGCGTGGTGGCTCACGCCTATATTTCCAGCACTTTGGGAAGCCAAGGTAGGTGGATCACCTTAGGTCCGGAGTTTGAGACCAGCCTGGCCAACATAGTGAAACCCCTTCCCTACTAAAAATACAAAATTAGCTGGGCATGGTGGCAGATGCCTGTAATCCCAGCCTCAGAGGGCTGAGGCAGGAGAATCGCTTCAACCCAAGAAGCGGAGGTTGCAATGAGTCGGAATCACGCCATTGCACTCCAGCCTGGGTGACAGAGCAAGACTCCATCTCAAAAACAAAAAAAACTCATTTAAAGGCACATCTTGCTTTATCACACTTCACTTTACTGCAAGTCAGATACATTGCTTTTTTTTAACAAATTTAAGGTTTATGGCAACCTTGTGTCAAGCCAAGTCTACTGGCACTATTTCTCCAACAGCATGGGCTCATTTCACATCTGTGTCATGTTTTGATGATTCACACAGTATTTCAAACTTACGCTTTTTTTTTTTTGGAGATGGAGTTTCGCTCTTGTTTCCCAGGCTGGAGTGCAATGGCACAATCTTGGCTTACTGCAACCTCTGCCTCCCGGGTTCAAGCGATTCTCCTGCCTCAGCCTCCTGAGTAACTGGGATTACAGGCACCCGCCACCATGCCCAGCTAATTTTGTATTTTTAATAGAGATGGGGTTTCTTCATGTTGATCAAGCTGGTCTCGAACTACCAACCTCAGGTGATCCACCTCCCTCCACCTCTGAAAGTGCTGGGATTACAGGCGTAAGCCACCGTGCCCAGCCATTTTTTTTTTAATTATGCTTTAAATTCTGGGAAATTTGTGCAGAATATGCAGGTTTGTTACATGGGCCATGGTGGTTTGCTGCACCCATCAACCCACCATCCAGGTTTTAAGCCTCGTATGCATTACATATCTGTCCTAATGTTCTCCCTCCCCTTCTCCCTGCCTGTCCCCGCCACAGGCCCCAATTTACACCTTATTATTATATCTATTATGGTGATCTATCATCAGTGATCTTTGATGTTATTTGTTACTACTTTAATTGTTTTGGGGTGCCACACGCACATATAAGATGTGAACTTAATCGATAAATATTATGTGTGTTTTGATTGTTCCACCCACCAGCTATTCCCCAATCTCAGACCTCCCTATTCTGAGACAAAACAAGACTGAAATTGGGCCAGTTTAACCCTACAATGATCTCCAAGTGTTCAAGTGAAAAGGTGTGTCTCACTGTGTATCTCTCACTTTAAATCAAAAGCTAGATAGAAAGTATAAAACTTAGTGAAGAAGGCATGTTGAATGGAGAGGCCGAAAACTAGGTCTCTAGCACCAAATAGTTAGCCAAGTTGTGAATGTAAAGGAAAAGTTCTTCAAGGAAATTTAAAGTGCTACTACAGTGAACACATGAATGATAAGCAAGCAAGAAGGCCTTATGTCTGATATAAAGAAAATTGTATCCTGGATAAAATATCAGACCGGCCACAACATTCCCTTAAGCCAAAGCCTAATCCAGAGCAAGGTTCTAACTCTCTTCAATTCTCTGAAGGCTGAGAGAAGCAAGGAAGCCACAAAAGAAAAGTTGAAGCTAGCAGTCATGGTGAACGAGACATAAGGAAAAAAAGCCATCTCCCTAACATAAAAGTGCAAGATGAAGAAGCATCAAGTGTCAATGTGGTGAAACCCCATCTCTACTAAAAATACAAAAAACTTAGCCTGGTATTGTGGCACATGCCTGTAATCTCAGCTACTCAAGAGGTTAAGGCAGGAGAATCGCTTGAATCTGGGAGGCGCAGGTTGCAGTGAGCCAAGAGCACGTCACTGTACTCCAGCCTGGGCAACAGAGCGAGACTCTCAAAGCAAAAAAAAGTGATTAGCTATATTTCACTATCACTTTATGGTAGTGATCTTAAATCAAACTTACAGTATCTTCAAGGTACTCCTGTATATGTCAGATCACTGGGGAAAGATCACTGAAAAAGCTAAGAAAGCTTCTTTTATTTTCAGGTGCCCAAATATAAAATCTTGAAAGATTCCTCTGTTTTTTTATTCTTAGGCAACAAGCTAAAAGAAATTGGAAATTAGTTAACCCTAAAAGATTACATTGTTTTATGTTGAAAGAAAATTTGTTTTTATATGAATTTTCAGCTAACTGATTAAAGTTGATGATTATATGCTAGCTTCAATAAGTTAAAAATAGACTTGGCAGGCTAGGCATGGTGGCTCACACCTGTAATCCCAGTGCTTTGGGAGGCTGAGGCAGGTGGATCACTTGAGGTAAGGAGTTTGAGACCAGCCTGACCAACATGGTAAAACCCCGTCTCTACTAAAAATACAAAACACTAGCTGGGCGTGGTGGCAGATGCCTATAATCCCAGCTACTTGGGAGGCTGAGGCAGGAGAATCACTTGAACATGGGAGGTGGAGGTTGCAGTGAGCCAACTGCACCACTGCACTCCAGCCCGGGTGACAGTGTAATACTCTGTCTAAAAAAAAAAAAAAAAAAAGGAGATTTTGCTAATCTGTAATTACTAGGAAGGACTCTCAGTTGTAATTACAATATTGTGAGCAAGTTAATCCTCCCTTAGCTGGTCCATTCTTTGAAAAAAGGCACCCATTTTCCAGCTTAAAGTTAACAAGCTAAATGAAGCATGCTATCTGTGCCTGAAACAGAATTCTGCACTTTGGCCTCAATTAGCACTACTCACATTGACCTGTCTTGGGGTGGGAGGCTGGTAACAGAGCAAATATATAAGAAACTAACCATTATTGAATGCACCTACACTATACAAGCCACTGTGCTGGATGCTTTACATACACTGTCATTTAATCCACAGGTAACTCAGCAGTAGCAATTCTTATTCCTACTTTGCAGATGAAGAGAATAACTGGCAGAGACAAAATTCAGATCCAAGTGTGTTTAAATCCAGGACCCATAGTCTTACCAATAAACTATACTTCTTACTAAAATTACAACAAATAGAAATTATAAAGCTTTGGTTTCTAGAAATCATAATAACAAAAATTTCCCTTCCTTCTGCAAGCAAGAGAAAAATAAATTTTTGCTGTCATTACTAAAATATCAATCCATACTATGAAAAAACTTTTTTTTTTTAAAGATAGGGTCTTGCTCTATCACTCAGGCTGGAGTACAGTGTGCAATCTCAGTTCACTGCAACCTCTGCCTCTCATGCTCAGGTGATCCTCCCACCTGAGCCTCCCAAGTAGCTGGGACTAGAGGTATGTGCCATCATGCCCAGATAAATTTTTTAAATTTTTTGTAGAGACAAGATCTCACTATATTGCCCAGGCTGGTCTTGAATTTCTAGGTTCCAGCCATCCTCCTGCCTCCCAAAGTGCTGGGATTACAGGCGTGAGGACTGTACTTGGCCACTAAGTGAAATTTAAAACATAGGAACGTATATCTGAAAGAGATAAAAATACCAATAAATTTACAAGTCATTTTCCTATTGCTTATCCTCAAGCTTATGATCTCAAAATTATGCAACTATAACAACGATAATTTTATTTGGTTCTCTACCTTTTATCTCCAAAGAAAACAGATATAACCATGAAAGTTGGGGAGATTCAAAGTTCAGGCACAAAAACAAAAAAGTAAAAGTGTGCTAAAAAGTATACCCATATTCTGCCAGGCACAGTGGTTCATGCCCATAATCCCAGCACTCTGGGAGGCCGAGGCAGGCAGTCAGGAGTTCAAGACCAGCCTGGCCAACATGGTGAAACCCCATCTCTACTAAAAATACAAAAATAAGCCGGCCGTGGTGGTGTGCACCTGTAATCCCAGCTACTCAGGCAACTGAGGCAGGAGGATCACTTGAACCTGGGAGGCAGAGGTTGCAGTGAGCTGAGATTGCTACACTGCATTCCAGCCTGGGCAATAGAGCGAGACTCCCTCTCAAAAAAAAAAAAATCCATATTCAAATTATGTAACCTGCCCTTCAATAAATAAAATTTAATTTTATGTCATAGCCATGAAAAAAATGAATTTGAAAATGTAAAACAAAATATTCTACAAAATGTGCTTGGCACAATAATTGCTCTAATAATTTATCGGTCTGAACAAAATCTTTATATCGGTAGAAAATACTTATAAAGTCAAGATGAAAACTAACGTCTCAAGCATAGGACTATCATAGCACCTTTTTTTTCTTATCAATTGTTATTTTTAAGAGACATGACTTGCGTTTTAAACAACTGTATGATAAACCATATTATAACAGCATTCAATGTTAATAATTCTACAACATTAAGAGCACTGTTAAGTGTTAGGCATATTTTATGCAATGATTTCTCTGCTTATTCCCTTTTCCTCACTAATAACAAATGTATTGTTCTTAATGGTCACATGAATATTGGTAAGTTTTCAGTGTAACCCAGAAAGTTACTTCCATATTTCGAATGCTGGGAAAAGATTCACTTCTATGATTTAAATAGAAAGCAAATTAAACAGTACATAAACATATTGAATTCAAGATGTTGGTCATATATAGATTTATTTCATTTTCTCACAGAAAATTCTTAAAATATCTAAATGTCGGGATTTTAAAAATGAATTTTGAGCACTCACCGATTGCATGCTTACTCCAACTTGTTGAAAAACCATCCTAATTAGGCGCTTAATCCAGCCAAGCATTTATATGGCAAAGTCTCCCCAAATTTGCATTTCAAGTACTTCTTCAGGCATACATAGCAGCACATGGTCCATAAAACACACTGAAAATTTAAAATGCAAATACTAAAATGAAATCATTATTATTTAGAATTTGTACTGTCTACATGTCTCACAAAGCAAGCCTAAAACATTTTAAAACTTCATGTGTAATTTAAGAGAAAACAAGATTTGCTTGTGATCAGCTTGCTTAAAGTAACTGTAACAGTATAAGGTGTTTTGTTTTGTTTTGTTATTGTTTCTTTCTAGTCAGTGTTCTTAGCTGGAAGCAACAAAAACCTAGTTTGGCTAATTTAAGTAAAAAATACATTTATGAAAAGATATCTGGTGGATAACAATCTTCAGAGAACCCAATTTATAGGCTACACAACCAAGGAAGTTCAAAACTGTAGCAGATTTGGCCCTAGGAAAACACAACTGCATTTGTTACTACCACCACTGACAGGGTCCATGAAGTTCCTCCTTTTCCACGTCCCCAGCTCCAAAGATGCTGTCTGCACTGATGCATTTGCTAGACCAAGTCCACAGCTCACATGTTATACAGCAAGAGGGAAGCAGGCAAAGCAAGTACCTGGCTATAGTAACAAGCGGGTTAAGCTTCCCACCAAAAATCATAAAGGAAGGAATTCAAAATACAGAACAGAAATTCAGATGCTGAAAAGCCAAAACCAATGAATAAAGTCCTTTAATACTCACTACCACCATAACCCCTGCCATTTATTCTCTGCCTAACTCTCCATCAATATAGTGTATATCTGACAGGATTACAATGTTAACTTCTATGGTATAGATGAGTTTACTGAAAGTGTTGGTCTCCAACAAGATAAGGGAGTTTGCACCAGAATATGAACCAATACACAGCTCTCTCAACAATAAAATCTTGCTTCAGGCCAGGCGTGGTGGTTCACATCTGCATTCCCAGCACTTTGGGAGGCGAGGCAGATGGATCGCCTGAGGTTAGGGTATGATGGCAACCTTCAGCTCCTCTGAAAGCTGAAGCAGAAGAATTACTTGAACCCAAGAGGCGGAGGTTGTAGAGAGCTAATTTGGTGCCACTGCATTCCAGCCTGGGCAACAGAGTGAGACTTTTTTTTTTTTTTTTTGACATGGAGTCTCACTCTGTCACCCAGGATGAAGTATAGTGGCTGGATCTCGGCACACTGCAACCTCCGCCTCCTGGGTTCAAGTGATTCTCCTGCCTCAGCCTCCTGAGTACCTGGGATTACAAATGCGTGCCACCATGCCCAGCTAATTTTGGTATTTTTAGTAGAGACGGGTGTCACCATGTTGATCAGGCTGGTCTTGCACTCCTGACCTTGTGATCCACCCACCTGGGCCTCCCAAAGTACTGGGATTACAGGTGTGAGCCACCACACCCAGCTTAAGACTCCAAGAAAATCTTTTTTTTTTTCCTATGAGAAGGTATTTGTTTCAAGAAAATATTGCTTAAAGGCTTGCTGTGGTGGCTCATGCTTGTAATCCCAGCACTTTGGGAGGCTGCGGCAGGCGGATCACTTGAGGTCAGGAGCTTGAGACCAGCTTGGCCAACACAGTAAAATCCCATCTCTACTAAAAGCACAAAAAGAAATTAGCTGGGTGTGGTGGTGCATGACTGTAATCTCAGCTACACAGGAGACTGAGGCAGGAGAATCACTTGACCCCGGGAAGGGGAGGTTGCAGTGAGCTGAGATCACTCCAGCCTTGGTGACAGAGCAAGACTCCATCTTAAAAAAAAAAAAAAAAAGAGGCTGGGTGCAGTGTCTCCTGCCTGTAATCCCAGCACTTTGGGAGGCCAAGGAGGGTGGCTGGATCACAACGTCAGGAGTTCGAGACTAGCCTGATCAGCACCGTAAAACCCCACCTCTACTGAAAATAAAAAAATTAGCCAGGCATGGTAGCAGTCACCTGTAATCTCAGCTACTCAGAAGGCTGAGGCCGGAGAATTGCTTGAACCCGGGAGGCAGAGGTCCGCCTCAAAAAAAAAAGAAAGAAAGAAAGAAAGAAAATCTTGCTTAAAAAATCCGCTAAACAAAACAGTATGCTTCATGCAATAGTTGACTTACATAGTGATATAAGCCCTTTATCTCATTATGACCAGAAACAGTTTGTAGTCTACATTTTGAGAAAAACTTTACAGATAATGACAGAGAATAGGTAGAAAAAGTAAAGGTGCCACAAATATGCCAGGTGCTGGGTGAAAATAAACTGAAGAGAGCTGGGCGCTTATGACAGAAGAGAAGAACGGAGGATGAGCATCATGGATAAAACTGAACAGCAGTGGGGGAAGACAGGAAGACAAGATAGAGTATAATAGGGTGTGAGTTTATATGAGAATCTGAGCTAAAAGTTTATATTGAGAAAAAGGGAAAAAGAAACAGGAATCCAATTACACAAACCTTGAAACTACGTAGAAGAGTTTAACTCAATAGAGTAGAATAGTTACTTTAGAAAATTTGCTCAATTCAGCCAGGTGTGGTGGCTCATGCCTGTAATCTCAGCACTCTGGGAAGCTGAGAAAGGAAGATTGCCTGAGGTCAGGAGTTCTAGCCTTGCCAACAGGTGAAACCTCGTCTCTACTAAAAATACAAAAATTAGCTGGGCATGGTGGCATACACCTCCCAGCTACTTGGGAGGCTGAGGCAGGAAAACTGCACACGGAATGCAGAGGTTGCAGTTAGCTGAGATCTTACCTCTGAACTCTAGCCTGGGTAACAAAAGTGAAACTCCATCTCAAAAAAAAAAAAAAAAGAAAAGAAGAAAAAAAGTTTGCTGACTTCACCAAAGTTTAAATTAGGTATTATTTTTTATCCTTTGAAAAACTGCAAAAAAAAAATATACACACATTTTGCTCTACACAAAATTTTAACATAATGGAAAGTTCAAACTTAACTTTCCTTTTTTTTTTTATTTTAAATTTTGAGATGGAGTTTTGTTCTTGTTGTCCAGGCTGGAGTACAACGGCAGTCTCAGTTCACTGCAACCTCTGCCTCCCGAGATCAGGCAATTCTCCTGTCTCAGCCTCCCAAGCGGTTGGGATTACAGACATGCACCACCATGCCTGGCTAATTTTGTATTTTTAGTAGGGATGAGGTTTCACCATGTTGGTCAGGCTGGCCTTAATCTCCTGAGTAAGGAGATCCACCCGCTTTGCCCTTCCAAAGTGCTGGGATTACAGCTATGAGCCACTGCACCCGTCCGGAAAGTTGTAACTTCCTAACATGTTTCTCAGTTACCTTTATAATTCTATCAGATACACAGGATGTATATCTGGGTATGGGAAGTAGGGCAGAGAGTGAATGGGAGGGATTATGGTGCCAGGGAGTGTAAAAGAACTTTTGATATATATTTGAATTAGTGAAATAATGCTTTTAGTCCCCTTCATTTACTGGTGTTCCAAACAAGAGCCCTTAGCTAAAATGTCCAAACACCACTAAATTATAGTAATAATGAGCTAACTTCACTGAACAATTGTTACGTACCAGGGATTATCAGGAACATTTTTATGCTTATTAAGTCATTATGTATAAAGTCTCCATTATCACAAACCACTTTATTAAGGTCAATATCAAATTATCTTCTATTTGTAGAGGGGCAAACTAAAGCATAGTTTAACTTAAGTAAGGGTCACATGTTTATAAGTGGCAAAATTAGGACTCAAACTAGATGTTTCTATAACTCTGTGCTTTTCTCTACTATACTATGTGACTAAACAAAAAGAGAGTAGTTTAAAAAACCTATTCGAAATTTTGAGTTTTTTTTTTTTTTTTGAGACAGAGTCTCACTCCATCGCCCAGGCTAGACTGCAGTGGCGCTATCTTGGCTCACTGCAACCTCCATCTCCCAGGTTCAACTGTTTCTCATGCTTCAGCCTCCTGAGTAGCTGGGATTACAGGCACGTGCCACCACACCCAGCTAACTTTTGTATTTTCAGTAGAGATGGGTTTTCGCCATGTTGGCCAGGCTGGTCTCCAACTCTTGACCTCAGGTGATCCACCTACACTGGCCTCCCAAAATGCTGGGATTACAGGCATGAGCCACTGTAGCCAGCTGGGTGTTTTCTATTTTAATTTACTCATATTGTGATTGCACCCAACTTTCAACATGTTTATATTCTCAAGCTAATGACATAAAATATTAAAGTATGAAGGCTCTGAACTTGAGTTTATACCCTTGCTGTGCCACCTACTTAATGGTATTAACAAGCTATCTCCAGATAAAAACAGATTTGCAGTACTCACAGATTTGTAGGAACTAATAGAGATAATACATAAGCCATTTTAGTAAAAATACTAAAAAAGTAGGTTAATACTAACAGGAATGGAAAAGAAGAGATGGATTCAGGATACCAATAAAAGAAAGAAATAACCAGACTTGGTAAAGTAGCTGGCTAAAGCTGGGTATGATGCTGCATGCCTGAAGTCCCATCTACTCAGGAAGCTGAGGGAGGATGGTCACCGGCGCTCAGGAGTTGGGAGTCCAGCCTGGTCAACAAAGCAAGACCCTATCTCTTTTTAAAACAACAACAAAAGTAAAGTGGCTGGCTAGAGCAACAAGGAACAAGAGGAAAATCAAATGACTCCAAGGTTTTAATTGGAGATGACAGAAATTATGGCTGTCAGATAAGGCAATGCTGGAGAGTAAAGCTCTTTAATGAAGATGAGTCTAAGATGACAGAAGTATATCTAGATGCAATTATGTAGTAGAGTGCTAAGCACTGGCAGGAACATATATTGATTACTATAAAAGGTCTGTGACTACATCTTTGATCAGGCAGATATATATTAATGTTACCAAGATCTATTATTAGTTGTATGAATGAATCCTCTAAGAGCCAATGGTGAATAAAAAGAACAAAGAACCAAAAATGATGTCAAAGCTGGAAATGACTGGCAAAAAAAAATAGGCAAGGAGAAAGGATGGTTTTACGTGGGGTTTGAAAATCTATCATTTTTGTTTAAATTGAGATACAATCTACACAGAAAAATGTACACATATTAAGTATCCAGCAAATTTTTATATATGTATATACCTTGTAACCACCACCTAGATGTAGATAGAAAATAGTTCCAGGACTGAGTGAATATCCATGCCTTATCTATCTAACCACTATTCTAACGTTTGCAACCATATATTAGTTGTGTCTTCTGACTTCTACCATTCAACTGTGAGATTAATTTATGCTGTTTATGAATTACATTCATTTTTATAGCTGTAAAAAAGTGATATTACTGTAACACAATTTATATACTCATCTGTTTGTGAACATGTGGGTTGTTTCCAGTTTTTAGCTATTACAAATAAGGGTGCTAAGATAATTCTTACACAAAGATAGCAAGGTACACATAAATGATCATTTCTCTTGAGTATTCTCTTGAGTACCCAGGTGTAAAATTGCTAGATCATAGGATATATACACAGTTTTAACAAAAACTGCCTAACATGGCCAGGTACGGTAACTCACACCTGTTATCCTGGCACTTTGGAAAGCTGAGGTGAGTGGATCACTTGAGGTCAGGAGTTCGAAACCAGCCTGACCAACGTGGTGAAAC
Organism: Cacajao melanocephalus; assembly: GCA_963573385.1. NCBI lineage: Eukaryota > Metazoa > Chordata > Mammalia > Primates > Pitheciidae > Cacajao > Cacajao melanocephalus. Next base: position 18,811 of record CAUYLG010072804.1, on the reverse strand, counting down.
CCTCTCTCTACAAAATATACAAAAATTATCCAGGTGCGGTGGTGCATGCCTGTAATCCCAACTACTTGGGAAGCTGAGGCAGGAGAATCGTTTGAACCCAGGAGGTGGAGGTTGTTGCAGTGAGCCAAGGTCATGCTACTGCACTCCAGCCTGGATGACAGAGCAAGGCTCCATCAAAAAAAAAAGAAAAGAGAGAGAGAAAGAAAGAGAGAGAGAAACAAACTGCCTAACATTTCCCAAGGTTATTGTACCAATTACACTCCCACAAGTAACTAGGAGCGCTCCAGGTACTCTACATCTTTCTCAGTAATAATTGATATTGTTGGTACTTTTTAAATTTTAGCAATTCTACTGTTTTCTTCACATTTTGGGGGGTATTTTGATATCTTATTTTGTGAAGTATCTGTTTAACTCTTTTGCTCTTTTTTTTTCTTGAGACGGACTCTTGCTCTGTCGCTCAGGCTGGAGTGCAGCGGAATCACGTGATCTCAGCTCACTGCAACTTCCGCCTCCCAGGTTCAAGTGATTCTCCTGCCTCAGCCTCCCAAGTAGCTGGAACTACAGGTACATGCCACCACACTGAGCTCATTTTGGTATTTTTGGGGTTTTGCCATGTTGGCCAGGCTGGTCTTGAACTCCTGACCTCAAATGATCCACCTGCCTCAGCCTCCCAAAGTGCTAGCATTACAAGTATAAGCCACCACACCTGGCCTTTTGTTCAGAGTTTATTTATTTATTTTTGAGATAAGGTCTTGCTGTCACCCAGGCTGGAGTGTAGTGGCAGGATCTTGGCCCACTGAAACCAGGTTCAAGTGATTCTCGTGCCTCCTGAGTTGCTGGGATTACAGGAGTGAACCACAATGTCCAGCTAATTTTTGTATTTTTAGTAGAGACAAGGTTTCACCATGTTGGCCAGGCTGGTCAGGAACTCCTGGCCTTAAGTGATACACCGCCTCAGCCTCCCAAAGTGCTGGCGTTACAGGCTAAAACAGTTTATTTTTCAGAGCAGTTTAAATTTACAGCAAAATTGAGTAGAAAGTACAGAGATTTCTGAGGTGGGCAATCTTCCCACTATCAACATCCCACGCAAGAGTGGTGCATTTATTCCAATGGATGAACCTACACTGACACATCATCATCACAGTTTATATAAGAATACACTTTCAGTATTGTACATTCTATAGGTTTTGACAAATGAATAATGATATGTATCCACCATTATTATATAATACAGAATAGTTTCACTGCCTTAAAAATCCTGTGTTCCGCCTATTAATTTACCCTCCTTCCCAACCCCTGGTAATCCCTGATCATTTTATTGTCTCCATAGTTTTACCTTTTCTAGAATGTCATGAAGTTGGAATCATACAGCATATAGCCTGTTCAGATTGGCTTCTTTCACCTAGTAATATGCCTGTAAGTTTCCTCCATGTATTCTCATGGTTTGATAGCTCATTTCTTTGCAGTGTGGAATAATATTCCATTTTATGGAGATACCACAGTTTATTTATTCATTCCTCTACTGAAGAACACCTTGGTTGCTTCCAAATTTTGATAAACTATGAATAAAGCTGCTGCTCTAAACATCTCTGTGCAAGTTTTACTCCTTTTTTAAACAGTATATTTAGTCAGCATTCTCCAGAGAGAACCAAGAGAATATAGATATATAGAAATGTATTTATTATGAGGGATTGGCTCATGCAATTATGGAGGCTAGAAAGTCCCACAGTCTGCCACATGCAAGTTGAAGGCCAACAGAGCTAACAGTATTAAATCTCAGTCTGAGTGAGAAGGCCTGAGGGAGGGCCTGAGGGTTTGCTCTCTCTTTGTCTTTCATTCTATTCAGGCCCTCAAGGGATTGGTGATGCCTTTATTCAGTGTACAAATTCAAATGCTAATCTCTTCCAGATACACCCTCACAAACACAGGCAGTAGTAACATTTTACCAGCTATCTGGGCATCCTTCAGACCAGTCTAGTTGATATATAAAATTAACCACCAAATATGGTTTTTAAAATTATTATTTGAAAAATTATCCTTATTTGCCAGGTAAAGACGTTTCTTAAGTCTAGGCTAGAGATAAAGAATACAGAGCACTGGCTAGAAAAAATAGACGAAATGAGTAAACTCATATACAGTAAGAAGGGAAGACTGGACAGAAAGCTCAGAAAATATCAATACTTGCAGAACAAACAGAAAAAAATAAAAGATACTAACCAAAAAAAGATCAGAGTAGCAGTAGAAATATAAGAGTGGTATTATCACCAAAAGGGGAAAAAAAAAAGAGGAGAATTTTGAGAAAGGTGATGGTCCTTGTTAAACACAGAAGGGAGGTGACACAGATGGCAGACTCCTGCTGCTACCCCTTCCTCCAGACTTCTCCACTGTTCTCTCTGGAACTTGTTTGTCCATAAACGTCCCCCAACCCCACATCTTATCTTCAACAGATTCACTCACTACTGAGCTCCCCTGGCTTACTTCCCTCCTTTGACTGAAACTTGGCTTCCCTTTAGAATACTGCTTGTCTTACAGCTACAGCCTTCTCAAAGGGTTTCCACTCGCTTATTCTCTTAGACTTTACATCAGTGCTGTTTCTTGTCAACTATTTTTCTAAAATCTTTTAAAAACTCTTGTTCAAAGGCAAAACTACCCTGGAGTGCAGACAACGTTCTGTTTCTTAACCTGGATGGTCATTACATGGATGTTTGCTTTGTGGCAATTTATTGAGCTGCATTTATGTCTGTACTTTTTTCTGTGTTACACTTCAAAATAAAGAAGGTTTTTAAAAAGACTGCTAAGAATTAGGCTGCATTTTGTTTTCTAGGTTCCTTATGAATCAATGAAAGTGCGTGTGTGTGTGTGTGTGTGTGTGTGTGTGTGTGTATTCAACTCCCAGAAATGTTATTAAGATGGTATAGGCTTATATTCTAGTCTACCTACTCTACTCTAGCATAGAGTATAAGAAATAGCAAATTACTTTTTGATTGGCAGTCAATAGAAGAGAAACCAGGAGTAACTGAGAAACAGATAAATATTGGAAATAGACATTTTCTTCTACCAACACTGTGAAAACATGTAATAGTATGTAGCTTGACTAAAATTTATAGCAGTCATACTGAACATAATACAAAATAATACTGTCTTCAACTAACGTAATGTCTTTGAGACAGTTATAATAAAAAGTTATCAGCAGTAAATAGTTTCATAATAACTCTGTTAGCAATAATGACAGTGTTGTCACTACATTTAAGGTACCAAAAATTTACAAAGTTACAAAAGTATGATGGGGCTTATTTTCTCTATTTATTTATTTTAATATTTAATTTTTCAACTTTTTTTTTAAATCAGGGCTTATTTTTATAAGGTCTTTGAGAAATATTCAAGGAAATGGCCATTTAATTATATTTTCATTATGAGAGATGAGCATGACCCACTTTATAGTTGGTGAAAATATCTTAGCACTGAAATCTCCTTTGACGTGATAATTTAAAAAAAAGAAAAAAAGAAAATATCTAAGAAGTTTAATAGAATATTCTTAGTTATTTGGTTGGCTAAATCATCATTGGAATAACGTTTATTATTCTCAGAATACTAAGAGATAAGGCAAACTATATCAGTGCAATCCAGATAACAGTCCACATTTTAAGGCCAAATGATGGAAAATAAAAATAAGGACTATGATACTGAATGCTGCCAACACAAAGAAATGATAAATATTTGAGATAATGGATATGTTAAATACCCTGATCTGAGTACCACACATTATATGTATAGAAACATCACAATGTCTCCATAAATATGTACAATTATTATGTGCTAATTAAATTTAAAAAGGAATGTGAAATTCTCGTTCCCTCTACCACTCAGAGGAAGATAATCATTACACAATTAGTGCTTTTTGTTTTTTGAGACAAAGTTTCGCTCTGTCGCCCAGGCTGGAGTGCAGTGGTGTGATTTCAGCTCATTGCAAACTCTGCTTCCCCGGTCCAAGCGATTCTGCTGCCTCAGCCTCTGAGTAGCTGGGACTACAGGCATGTGCCATCAAGCCCAGCTAATTTTTGTATTTTTAGTAGAGATGGGGTTTCACCATATTAGCCAGGCTGGCCTTGAACTCCTGACCTTGTGATCTGCCCAACTCGGCCTCCCAAAATGCTGGGATTACGAGTGTGAGCCACTGCATCTGGCCTAGTGCTTTCTTTGGAGATAGAGTCTCACTCTCCTGTCACCCAGGCTGGAGTGCAGTGGCATGATCATGGCTCACTGCAGCCTCAAACTCTTGGGCTCAAGCAATCCTCCCGTCTTAGCCACCTGAGTATGTGGGACTACAGGTACTCACTACCATGGCTGGCTATTTTTTTTAATTATTATTTTTAGAGACAGGCTCTCACTATGTTGCCCAGGCTAGTCTCAAACTCCTGAGCTCAAGTGATCCTCCTGCATCAACCTCCCAAAGTGTTAGGATTACAGGCATGAGCCAATGCACTCAGACCATATAAGTGATTTAGTTTTAACCCTGCTGTAGTTTAAATATGGTCTGTCCCCACCAAAACAACAAAAACAAAAACTTCTCTAAAAAACAAAATCCGGTTTAAAATAAGTAAATAGGCCGGGCACAGTGGCTCACGCCTGTAATCCCAGCACTTTGGGAGGCTGAGATGGGCAGATCATCTGAGGTCAGGAGTTCAAGACCAGCCTGACCAACGTGGAGAAACCCTGTCTCTACTAAAAATACAAAATTAGCCAGTTTTACAGGCACATGCCTGTAATCCCAGTTACTCAGAAGGCTGAAGCAGTAATCCCAGTTACTCAGGAGGCTAAGGCAGGAGAATGGTTTGAACCCTGAAGGTAGAGGTTGCAGTGAGCCGAGATCCCACCATTGCCCTCTGGCCTGGGCAACAAGAGAGAAACTCAGTCTCTAAATAAATAAGGATTATGAACTTAAAAAAAGAAAAGAAAAAAAACTTACTCAACTGAAAGTTACTGTCTTGCCAGGTGTGGTGGCTCACGCCTATAATCTCAGGACTTTGGAAGGCTGAGGCAGGAGAATCACTTGAGGCCTGCAGTTCAAGACCAGCCTGGGCAACATACTGAAACCCCTTCTTCACAAAAATTTAAAAATCAGCCAGGCAGCCGGGCGCAGTGGCTCACATCTGTAATCCCAGCACTTTGAGAGGCTGAGCCGGGCACATCACCTGAGGTCAGGGGTTTGAGACCAGCCTGGACAACATGATAAAACCCTGTCTCTACAAAAACACAAAAAAGTAGCCAGGCATGATGGCGGGTACCTGTAATTCAAGCTACTTGGAAGGCTAAGGCAGGAGAATCGCTTGAACCTGGGAGGCAGAGGTTACAGTGAGCCGAGATCGCATCTGCACTCCAGCCTTGGCAACAGAGCAAGACCCCATCTCAAAAAAAAAAAAAAAAATTAGCCAGGCATGGTGGTACATGCCTGTAGCCCTACCTACTCAGGAGGCTGAGGCAGGAAGATCTCTTGAACCCAGGACTTTGAGATTACAGTAAACTATGATTGCACCATTGTACTCCAGCCTGAAAGACAGAGCAAGACCCTAGTGCTAACAAAAAAATAAAATACAAATTAAAGAATAAAGTTATCATCCTTTATTTTGAGACTATGTCCTGCCTACACTTATGGTGTCAATGTTGCTTTTTTTTTTATGATATAGGGACAGCAGATGAATGTTGTTTGTTTTTATTTGTTTTTTTTTTTTTTTGAGACGGAGTTTCACTCTTGTTGCCCAGGCTGGAGAGCAATGGCACGATCTTGGCTCACTGCAACCTCCACCTCCCAGGTTCAAGCTGTTCTCCTGCCTCAGCCTCCTGAGCAGCTGGGATTACAGGCATGTGCCACCATGCCTGGCTATGATTTGTTTTTAATCTCCTTACTTGTCACAAAGTTTAGTTGTCAACCCTACAGCAACCCCCATCCTACCTTTTTTTCCCTTTTTTTTAGACAGAGTCTTGCTCTGTCCCCCAGGCTGGAGTGCAGTGGTGTAATCTCAGCTTGCTGCAACTTCTGCCTCCCAGGGTTCAAGTGATTCTCATGCCTCAGCTTCCCAAGTAGCTGGGATTACAGGCACATACAACCACGCCCAGCTAATTTTTTATTTTTGGTAGAGACAGGGTTTCACAATGTTGGCCAGGCTGGTCTCGAACTCCTGACCTCAGGTGATCCGCCCACTTTGGCCTCCCAAAGTGCTGGGCTTACAGCCATTAGCTACTGTACCTGGCCCCTATGCTACTTTTTGAAAATTAAACTTTGAAATTCAAGTGTAGGGACCACTGCTATCCTTCACATCAGTCTAATTGATACTTAAAACACTTTACCATACTATAAAACAAAATATAGTACTCAGTCTGTGGGTATAATTTACTGGCAGTAATTTAGAATCAATATTCTATACTGTTCATGTAAAATTAAGTACACTGCTACTCCCAGTACCAGCACAGAATTGGACATATGTCATTTTTTCAGTCCACAGGGGAATAAATCTCATGACCTATACTACATCTGTCAACAAAAAATAAAACTAGTAAGACAAGAGGTCCATGAACACAGGCTAATCAAACTTGGTGAAAATTCTTTCAAGTTAATGCAATTTAGATAAAAAAATTGAACTTCGGAAGGGCATTTTTAGATGTTATCTTCCTCTGTGATTTAAAAGAAGTTACAGACAGAGGTCATATTCATATTTGAACTAAAGGCTGCCATTTTCATGTGAGAATCTCTGAAATATAACCCCACAGTGACTGAGACAGAATGTTTTAAGTAGCCACATGCAAATGAATTAAGTACTGAGGCACAAATTTTAAAACAATCTTTTGAAAACACTATTCAAATGTCTTAAGTGATCCTGGGGTGGACATTAGTAGAAGCAAATAAAGGACTTGAAAGTTAACAATATTTTTCACTGACTAAAAATGTTGCCCTTAAGCCCAAGGAAGTGATGAAAAATCACTATAAAGCTGATGTTGATAAGTTGTATAACAGTTACTGACCCCTGCACTATTATATGTATAAAAAATTGCCAAGCCAGGCATGTGGCTCACACCTGGAATCTCAGCATTTTGGGAGGTTGAGGCAGGAGAACTTTTTGAGCCAGTAATTCAAGACCACCCTGGGCAACATAGCAAGACCCCATCTCTAAAAAAATTTAAAAATTAGTCAGGCATGGTGGTGTGCACCTGTAGTCCTAGCTACTCAGGAGGCTGAGGCAGAAGGATCGCTTGTGCCTAGGAAGTTGAGGTTACAACAAGCTATTAATGCACCACTGTACTCCAGCCTAGGTGACAGAGTAAAACTGTCTCAAAACACAACACAACACAACACAACACAACAAAATTGCTTTACAGGAAGAACTCAGAAAATTATACCTTCAAGAAGAAAGATGTTTAATTTTTGAAAGCTAGTAAGGGTATTTACTGAAACATTACTGTGAAAGAGAAAATCCAGAGGCAATCTAAATGACCATCAAATAGGGAAATAGTTAAAATAAATTCAATAAATTCAATATGCCCATTCTAAGTTTATGGCCATTAAAACAAAAACAATAGGCCGGGTGCAGTGGCTCACGCCTATAATCCCAGAACTTTGGGAGGCCAGGGCAGGCAGATCACCTCAAGTCAGGAGTCTGAGACAAGCTAGGCTAACATGGTGAAACTCCATTTCTATTAAAAATACAAACAATTAGCTAGGCATGGTGGTGCATGCCTGTAATCCAAGCTACTCGGGATGCTGAGGTAGGAGAATTGCTTGAACCTGGGAGGCAGAGGTTGCAGTAAGCCAAGATCGTGCCATTGCGCTGCAGCTTGGGCAACAAAAGTGAAACTCCATCTCAAAAAAAAAAAAGAGATAAAAAAAAAAATAGAGCTGGGCCGGGTGCGGTGGCTCACCCCTGTAATCCCAGCACTTTGGGAGTCTGAGGTGGGTGGACACCTGAGGTCAGGAGTTCAAGACCAGCCTGGCCAACATGGAGAAACCCCGTCTCTATTAAAAAAAAAAAAAAAGATAGAGGTATACATGAAACAATTTTCATAATAAAATGCTGAATGAAAAAAGTTACAAATTAACACGTATATGTAATTCCATTAAAAATAACTAAAACACAATAAAGCAACAGAAACAGTGGTGAAATAGATGAAAGATTTGAAAACATACCAAAACTTAACAGTGACTATATTTGAGGGCTTAGTGGTGATACCCTCCACTTTTATTATATACTATGCACTCCTGTATTGTTTGTATTTTTTTTTTTTTTTTTTTTTTTTGAGAGCTAGGGTCTCACTCTGTCACCTAGGCTGGAATGCAATGGCACCATCATAGCTCATTGGAGCCCTAAGCTCCTGGGCTCAAGCAATTTCCTGCTTCAGCCTCCCAAGTGGCTAGGACTATCAGCATATCATCACACCCAGCTAACTTTTTAATTTTTTGTAGAGATGGGGTCTCACTATGTTGCCCAGGCTGGTCTCAAACTCCTGGCTTCAAGTGATTCTCCCACTCATGGCATCCTAAAGTGCTGGGATTACAGGTATGAACCCCATACTCAGCCTATCTTTGCAATTTTTAAAGACCAGTAACATTTTCTGATTTAAATAACTAAAATCTAAAAAGTAAAAACATAAACATTGTAATTTGGACTATCTAAGTAAATAATAAACATTAGCAATATATAAACATTGGGAAACCTCACAGGCTATACTAGTATTTCTCGATTTCAGACCTTCATACTTGTTTTATAAGTTTTGTCATAACTGGATGCTCTTGAAGTTTTAATTTAATTTAACTTTTTTTTTTTTTGAGACAGAGCCTCATTCTGTTGCCCAGTCCGGAGTGTAGTGGCACAATATTGGCTCACTGAAACCTCCACCTCCCAGGTTCAAGTGATTCTTGAGCCTCAGCCTCTAGAGTAGCTGGGATTACAGATACAGACCCCCACGCCCAGCTAAATTTTGTATTTTTAGTAGAGATGGGGTTTTACCACATGGGTCAGGCTGGTCTCAAACTGCTGACCTCAGGTGATCCACTCACCTTGGCCTCCCAAAGTGCTGTGATTACAGGCATATGCCACCATGCTTGGCCTTAAATAAACTCATTTTTTAAAAATTAAATAAACTTAGCCTCATGCCAAGCAATAATATTTATGCAATCAAAGTTTGTTCCAGAATATTTTCCAGAATACACTTTAAAGTACTTAACTATACATTGTACTTCCTATCTGAGCCAAAACAGACAGAAAAGGATACCTTGACTAAAATAAATACAAAGTTGATTCTTGTTCCACCTAAAATCATCTCTTTAGGAAAGCAGTTTACCCTCCTGCCAGTACACATTATACACTTGTCCCTCAGTATCCATGGTGGATTGGTTCCACGAACCCCATGGATACCAAAATCTGCAGATGTTCAAATGCCTTATATAAAATGGCATAGCAAGAAGTCCTAGCTAGAGCATTCAGGTAAGAGAAAGAAATAAAGGACATCCAAATACAAAGGAAGAAGTCAAATTATTCTTGTTTACAGATGATGTAATCTTGTATTTCGAAAAATCTAAAGACTCTACCAAGAAACTATTAGAACTGATAAATTCAGTAAAGTTTCATGATGCAAAATCAACATCCAAAAATCAGTAGCATTTCTATATGCCAACAGTGAACAATCTGAAAAAGAAATCAAAAAAGTTATCCCATGTGCAATAGCCACAAATAAAATTAAATACCTAAGAACTAACGAAAGTGAAAGATATCTACAATGAAAACTATAAAATACTGATGAAAGATATTTAAGAGGGCCAGAGTGGTGGCTCATGCCTACAATCCCAGCACTTTGGGAGGCCAAGGCAGGATGATCAGTTGAGCTCAGGAGTTCTAGAGACCAGCCTGGGTAACACAGCAAGCCCATCTCTACAAAAAAAAAAAAACAAAAAAATAAGGGCTGCATGTGGTAAAACCCTGTCCCTACTAAAAATACAAGAATCAGGTATGGTGGTGGATGCCTGTAATCCCAGCTCTCAGGAGAATGAGGCAGGAGAATCGCTTGACTAGGAGAAGCAGGTTGCAGTGAGCGGAGATCACGCCATTGCACTCCAGCCTGGGTGAGAAGAGCAAAACTCCATCTCAAAAAAAAAAAAAAAATTTGCCAGGTGTGGTGGTGCACACCTGTAACCCTAGCTACTTGGGAGGTTGAGGTACAAGAATTGCTTGAAACTGGGAGGCGGAGGTTGCAGTGAGCCGAGATAGCACCACGGCATTCCAGGCTCCAGTCTGGGTAACAGAGTGGGACTTCGTCTCAAAAAAAAAAAAATTAGCCGGGCATGGTGGCGTGTGCCTGTAGTCCCAACTACTCGGGAGGCTGAGGCAGGAAGGCCACCTGAGCCCATGAGCTGTAATCATGCTGCTGCACTCCAGCCTGGATGATAGAGAAAAACCCTGTCTCCAAAAAACAAAAAATTTAAAGGAGACACACACACACACACACATACACACACACACACACACACAAATTCCATGTTCATGAATTGGAATAGTCAATATTGTTAAAAGGTCCATACTACCCAAAGCAATCTACAGATTCAATGCAATGTCAATCAAAATATCAATGAGATTCTTCACAGAAATAGAAAACATAATCCTAAAATGTATATGGAACCACAAAAGACCCAGAATAGCCAAAGCTATCCTGAGCAAAAAGAACCAAACTGGACTTCAAATTATACTATAGGGCTATAGTAACCAAGACACAATTGTCCTAGCATAAAAAGAGACACAGACCAATGGAAGAGAATAGAGAACCCAGAAATCAATCCATATGTCTACAGTAAACTCATTTTCAACAAAGGTGCCAAGAACGTACACTGAGAAACGACAGTCTCTTCAATAAACGGTACTGGGAAAACTGGATACTCACATATAGAAGAATGAAAGTACACCCCTATCTCTTGCCATATACAAAAATCAAATCAAAATGGATTAAAGACTTAAATCTAAGACCTCAAACTATGAAACTACTACAAGAAAACATTGGGAGAACCTCTCCACGACATTGGTCTGGGCAACGATTTCTTGAATAATACCCCACATGGGGTATTAAGCAATCAAAGCAAAAAAGGAAAATGAGATCACATCAAGTCAAAAAGCTTCTGTATAGCAAAGGAAACAATCAATAAAGAGAAGAGACAACCCACAGAATGGAAAAAAATATATCTGCTAACTATCCATCTGACAAGGGATTAATAACCAGAATACATAAGTAGCTCAAACAATTCAACAGGAAAAGAAATCAAATAATCCAAATCAAAAATGGGCAAAAGATCTGAATAGACATTTCTCAAAAGAAGACTTACAAATGGCAAACAGGTATATAAAAAAGTGCTCTGATTATCAGAGAAATGCAAATCAAAACTATAATGAGATAGGTACCATCTCATCCCAGTTAAAAGGGCTAAAAAACACAAAAGACAGGCAATAATGAACGCTGGTGAGGATGTGGAAAAAAGGATCCTCACACGTTTTTGGTGGGACTATAAATTTGCACAACCACTATAAAGAATAGTTTGGAGGTTCCTCAAAAAACTAAAAATAGAGCTACCACTGACTCACCAATCTCAAGGAAATCAGTATATTGAAGTTATATCTACACTGCCATGTTTGTTTCAGCGCTATTCACAATAGCCAGGATTTGGAAGCAACTAAATGTCTATCAACAGACAAATGGATAAAGAAAATGTCATACATATACATAATAGAGTGCTATTCAGCCATAAAAAGGAATGGGATCCTGTCATTTGAAAATAACATGAATAGAACTGGAGTTAAATAAGTCAGGCAGAAAAAGACAAACTCTACATAAATTCTCACTTATTATGAGACCTAAAAAGTACAACAACTTAACTCACACATCTAAGAGTATAGGGATGGTTACCAGCAGCCTGGCCAACATGGCGAAACCCTGTCTCTACTAAAAATACAAAAATTAGGCCAGGCACAGTGGCTCACGCCTGTAATCCTAGCACCTTGGGAGGCCAAGGTGGGCAGATCACCTGAGGTCAGGAGTTCAAGACCAGCCTGGCCAACATGATGAAACCTCATTCCTCCTAAAAATACAAAAAATTAGCTGGGCATGGTGGCAGATGCCTATAATCACAGCTACTCAGAAGGCTGAGGCAGGAGAATTGCTTGAACCTGGGAGGTGGAGGTTACAGTGAGCCGAGATCTTGCCACCGTACTCCAGCCTGGGAAACAAGAGCAAAACTCATCTCAAAAAACTAAAAAAGATAAAACGGGATAGTATTTGTATATAACCTATACACATCCTCCCATATACTTGAAGTCATCTCTAGATTACTTATAATATCTAATATAAACAGTTGTCTATTGTATTGTTTGTATTGTTTCTTATTGTCATAGTTATTTTATCATTGTTTTTTCAAATATTTTCTATCTGCAGATATAAGAACCTATGACTCCAGAAGGCCAACTATATATCAAATCAGTATTTACTAGTATATAAGAAATCCATTCCAAAAAGTAACTAAGAAGGGGAGGTGAAAAAAAATTAATAAAATATCTTAGAGCTATGAGAGCATCACTGCACTCCAACCTGGCAACAAAGTGAGAAAGATTCTGTCTCTAAAAAAAAAAGCAAAGGTTTAAAAAGATCTTAGTTATACTGCTTTATATATATTAATATGTACATTACAATGTTTGTTTTTTCAATCATGGAGACTTAATTTAACTTTCCTGTTTAACTTGTCTGTTTACATTTTAATGGAAACCAACGCACGCTAGTCAACTGCAGTTGTATAAATTATCTGTTAAATGACATCGCTCGGTGGAGTGAGAGCAGAAAAAAAATTATTGATATCAAATATTTACACAAAACTATCTGGTAAAAATAACCTGCATATTGACTGGTTGACAATAACTTTAGTGTCATAAATGAAGAAATTGTTTCAGAGGTGGCATATTCTGGTCTTTAAAACAACAGCCCTGAGTGCTCTCCCAGCTGACATATTTTTCATTTTACTAGCCACTCCGAAGATTTTGAGAAGAGCTATGTAACTGCGAACCCTATTTGCAACCTAATATAACAAATTATTTATATCCCTAATGAATATAAAGTGCTTGCAAATAAGCAAATGATCAAAAGTCCAGTGGAAAAATAGGCATAATACATGAATAGGTATTTTACAAGTAGAAATACAAATGGAAAATAAAACGTGAAAAATGTCCAATAATCAAATAAACGTTAACTAAAACTGTTATCACTTTTCCCCCCACCATCAGCAGTTATCTTTAAAGGGTGGGATTATAGTATCATTTTCTTGTTGCTTATCTAAATTGTATAATTTCTATGAACAGTATCTAACAAATACATAAAAGAATAGTTTAGTAGCTGGGCAGTAATTACCACTTCAAAGAACAGTGATACAGTAAAAACTGATCACCAACTCATTACCAGGATGGCCCAAGAAAACAAACCCATGGACACTGAAGCATATCATCACTTCAAAACCTACTATAGGCCAGGCGCGGTGGCTCACACCTGTACTCCCAGCTCTTTGGGAGGCTGAGGCAGGTGGCTCAACTGAGGTCAGGAGTTCGACTCCAGCCTGGCCAACATGGTGAAACCCCGTCTCTACTAAAAATACAAAATTAGCTGGGCGTAGTAGCATACATCTGTAATCCCAGCTACTTGGGAGGCTGAGGCAAGAAAATGGCTTAAACCCAGGAGGCAGAGGTTGCAGTGAGCCAAGATCATGTCACTGCTCTCCAGCCTTGGCAACAAGAGTGACACTGTCTCAAAAATATACAAACAAACAAAAAAAACCCTACTATATACCATACTCTTTTCTCTGTTTCAGGGTGTTTTCTTTGTCCAGTCCTTTCCTTATATCCATACATTTGCCAGCTCCCCACATCTATTTCCTTTATATTATCAGGTCAACCCACTGCTAATCCTTTGACATGGCTAGTAAAGCCATCTTTGACAGTACCAGCTATCTTCCTGTATCTATTTTCCTGTAAGATGACACTGATCATGTCACTTCTTTGCTCATTAAGTTTAATCTCTTTAAATGTGGCATTCTAGTTCCTTCACAAAGGAGTCTGGCCTGACTTCTGGACTTCTGAATTACTCCTATCCAGTAGGATTCCCAAACTCCAGGTTAACAGGCCTTCTCTACTGTCCTTTGAATAAGTAGAGGAGGCCCAGCTCTTTCTATCTAGTTCCTTATTCATCTAACACTATTTGGATGAAGATGCCATCTTAGTAGTTTAAGATTAGGAGGATGAAGGATACAGATTAAATATTTAGTATAAATATCCAGTATATGCTATGTGCTAAAGGAGTGGTAGAGACTATTCATTGATGTGTATTTTCCTTTTCCTTTTAACTGGTCATATATTAAAAAATAAAATGTTTTACTTTTATTCTTTAAATACAATGTCTCACTATATTGCCCAGGCTGGTCTCGAACTCCTGGACTCAAGGGGTCCTCCTGCCTCGGCCTTTGCAAAGTGCTGGGCTGAGCCACGCGCCTGGCCAAGAATAATATTTTTATCACTTGCATTTGTTGAACTATGTTTTCTCAGGACATTAAATTCAGTTGTAATAATTTTTAACGTTTCAAAGAACAAACATACCTGTCTCACTACTGTTTGTATTTGTGTAAATTTTCAGGCTTTTTTTTTTTCCATTACTGATTTTGGCTTAACAGAAATAATTTTCCACAGCAGTTCCATTTATTCCACAACTCTGAGGACATTCAGTTACGCTAAAAGAGCAATAACTTTGCAATGACAAAGGTCAAGGTTAGCATCCTGAATTCTACCCCCAACCCCCATCCTTTCAGCAGTGTGACCTTAGGCAAATTGTGATCTCTCCAAATTTCTTTCCCCTAACTGTAACAGGGGATGATAATACCTACTTCATAAGGTTATTGTAAAAATTAAATGAATAGGTGGAAACAACTTCACAGTCCTTCATACAAAGAACTCTGCAAATAGAAATTATCAATACAATTATTACTATTCAAAAGCAATAGCACTACTGTCTAAATTATCTGGTACCTCTGATTTTGAAAACCTGAGCGTAAGATAATAAAACTGCACTGTAGCAGTTACCTAAATTCTGATAGTACAAACTAAATACGCACTGTCTACACTTTGATATGTCCTTTATTTTACTTGCCCCTCTAGAAAGCAAATTATTATATGTATGATTATTAATCATGACAGAGGCATGGAAACATGTAAAAGAATTGAAATGATATCATGTCTGGGATTTGCTCCAAAATAACCCAGGATAGCGGGATGCGGTGACTCCTGCCTGTATTCCCAACACTTGTAGGCCAAGGAGGGAGGATCGCTTAAGCCCAGGAGTTCAAAGATAGACTGAGCAACATAAGGAGACACCATCTTTACAAACGGGAGCAACAACTGCAATAACAAAAAGTTAGTCGGGTGTGGTGACACCTGCCTGTAGTCCCAGCTACTCCGGAGGCTGAAGCGTGAGCATCGCCTGGGCCCGGGAGGCGGAGGCTGCAGTGGGGCCAAGATCGTGCCACTGCACTCCAGCCAGGGTGACAGAGACCCTGTCTCAAAAACGCAAAATAACCCGGGTTAGGGGAGCAAGTCTGTCCACGTATTGATAATTATTGAGACTGGGTAATGAGTACAGTGAATTCCTTATATCATTCGTTCAATTTATCCACAGTTTGAAGATTTCCATAACAAAATGCTACTGTTGTTAATTAGGAAGCCCCGGCTTCGGTGCTTCCTGCAATCTCTGGTCATGGTCCGAAGCTACACTGGGAAGTTCTAAGAGGCCAAAAGTGACAGAGCAACCACGCGAAGCTGGTGACACCTCCCGGCAGACCAGTGAGCGCACTGCTCCTCCCGGACGCCGACTGGAGGTGCACCCTCGCAGTCGGGCCTCCCGAGCCCGGGAAGGGCGCTGCACCCAAGGGAGCCGCCACAAAGGGCGGTCTTCCCAGGACCGCCGCCTAGCGGCCGGCGCGGGAACCCCGGGTCCGAAAGATAGACCGAAGGGCGGGGGAGGGAGCAGGAGGCGTAGGGGCTGAATGGGCGGGTGGGCGAGTCTCAGCCTTCAGGGTAAGTCGGCCGGTTTCTCTCCGCACCTCTCGAGCTCCGGACCCACGCGCCCACAGCCGAGGCAGTCTCCTCCTCCTGGCCGCGGGGCAAACACCCAACCCGCCCAGTATCCCACCGGCCTCCCAGCGTTCCCAAATCGGGCTCCTTCAGCTCCTGTCCTGTTTCCAGGGCATCCCATGCCCGTCAGGCCTGGAGCCGACTTCACTACCCACCTCGCCAACCGCTTTTCCGAGTCCCCACCTCAGTCACCTCCGCCGCGCGGCAGCCAGCACCTTCTCCGGCTCCTCTGGGTTCCAGCTTGGCTGTCCCGTGGCGTTGCTGCCAATCAGCTAATCCCCGCCCCGAGCCTGGGCCAGGCTGACCAATCAGCTGTTTCCTCAGGCTCGGAGGCGGGCACAAGGAGCCCGGCGGAAGGCGCCGCAACCGCCCGGCGCGCCAGCTGTGTGGCTTCACAGTCAGTGTGCGCACGCGCGGGGCTATGCGAGGGGCGTGTGCTTTCGCTCGGACCTTGCTTTGTGCCTTCACAGTCCTTTCCTGGGAAGTGCTTTTGTGAGCTTCGTGCTCTAGGGATTTAGGAACACCCACATTCTGAATGTGGCAGCAGGTGTATATTACTTGAAAGAGGCTGCGTGTCGTAAGCCTTTTTTTTTTTTTTTTTTTTTTAGGGAAAAAAGCCTTTGTTAACCTAACATGTGGACCCCATTTCACCCCACGCTGTAGGGACCTGTGTCCATCCGGCAGATCTAATGCCTGTGCGGACCTCACATCCGGGGTGTTTCTCTTTAGGCGGAGCAGGAGTGAGGGGACAACAAAGTGCCTCATGGAAAAGTATTTTACTTTACCGTGTTCAGTTCCAGCGCCTCTTCAGTCCGATTCATTTGGGGCAAGTGCTTTCCAAAGATTTGAATACTCTAGGAGACTCTGGATTTCAAATAATTGTCGTGAGAATATGATCATTACACTTACAGCCAACTTATGCGGTATAGTAATGTGCGTAGGCGTGATGAAAAATTCCTATGTAGGGTGGGAAACCTGTCCGTATTTCTGTATGGCTTTTGAAGAAGCTGTTGCTGATTGGCCGTCTCTCTTACCCTCCCATGACAATTGATCCCGGAGGTCGCTGGGCTGGCGCTGGAATTCTGATGTTCTTGGCCCTGGGCGGCACACGTATCTTCCTAGTGAGGGCTTTCCTCCTTCGTCCAGAGCATTAACTCATTTACTCAACAAGGGCTTGTTGGGGGCCCACTATGACAGTACAAAGATTGTTAAAAGCCTTGAGCCACGCCCTAAGTGAGCCTACAGGTTAACCAGGAGATAACACAAGCTTAACGTATGTGATCAAGTATTAAGGAATCAAGGTGGGGGCCTGGACGCCTCCAAAATGTCTTAGAGAATACTTTTTTTTTTTTTGAGACGGAGTGTCACTCTGTCACCCAGGCTGGAGTGCAGCGGCACGATCTCAGCTCACTGCAACCTCTGTCTCCCAGGTTCAAGCAATTCTGCCTCAGCCTCCCTAGTAGCTGGCAGTACAGGCGCATGCCACCGAGCCCGGCTAATTTTCCTTATATTTTTAGTAGAGAGGAGGATTTCACCGTGTTAGCCAGAATGGTCTCGATCTCCTGACCTCGTGATCCACCCGCCTCAGCCTTCCAAAGTGCTGGGATTACAGGCGTATGCCACCGCGCCAGGCCTGTCTCAGGGAATACTAACTGAGAAGCGAGTGCTTGCCTGACACTGGATTAAAGAGCAGGAGCTTTGGAGCTGAAAGGGTGGGACCAACGGATGGTGGCTTTTCTCTCCAAGGGCACTCCTTTCTTCCTCTGAGATCTTTTTAGAGGGTATTTACTGCTAAGCTAAATGAACCTTGTGTTTTAGGCACGCTGACTTTCGCCAGCCCTTTCCAAAGTCCATATTGGAACTCTAGCACTGAGTTTAAGTGATCATATGTTGTTTTCTACTTATTAATTAAAAGGAAAATACCTTAAAGCGCCAATACCTCAAAGAGAAATTGGTTAAGACCTTTTTTTTTTTTCCTTTCAACTTCCACTCCTTCATACTTCCTTTCATGCTAGATACGCTGGAGTGGCCCTGGACATTTTTGGGATCTGAGTGGGTGAAAGAGTTGAATTGAACTTGGGCCACTTCATAAGTTACTGCTGTCTCTCCTGATGCTGGATTAGGTTTGAGAAAAACTTGTTCTACCATCTCACTCAGTGCTATGATACTGGGATGTGTCCCTTGGCACCTGGTCCTAGAAGTATGTGGCTAGTGGAGGAGAAAGAGAGTTTGAGGCCTGGCATGATGGTGCACACCTGTAATCCCAGCACTCTGGGAGGCTGAGGCAGGTGGATCACTTGAGGCCAGGAGTTTGAGACCAGTCTGGTTAAAATGGTGAAACCCCGTCTTCACCAAAAATACAAAAAAGCGGAATGTGGTGGCACGTGCTTGTAATCTCAGCTACTCAGGAGGCTGAGGCAGGAGAATCACATGAACCCAGGAGGTGGAGACTGCAGTGAGCGGAGATCAGGCCACCACCACTGCACTCCAGTGTGGGTGACAAGAGCTAGACTCTGTCTCAAAAAAAAAAAAAAAAAAAAAAAAAAACCCAATGGGCCAGGGGGCTAACCATTGTAAAACCAACACATTGGGAGGGCGGGGGGGGGGGTTTACGAGGTCATGTTATT
>CAUYLG010072803.1:0-13307 GCA_963573385.1 Cacajao melanocephalus | reverse complement strand
TATTCAGATTTCAAATTCTTCCTGGCTTAGGCTTGGGAGGTTGCAAGTGTCCAAGAATTTATCGATTTCATCCAGGTTTACTGGTTTATGTGTATAGAGTTGTTTGTAGTAATCTCTGATGGTAGTTTGTATTTCTGTGGAATTGGTGGTGATATCCTCTTTATTGTTTTTTATTGCATCTATTTGATTCTTCTTGTGCAGATCATGCAGGATTGTTGCATAGGTACATACATGCCAAGGTGGTTTGCTGCCTCCTTCCCACCATCACCTGTATCTGGCATTTCTCCCATGTTATCCCTCCCCATCCTCTTTACCCCCTGCTGTCCCTCCCCTAGCCCCCACAACAGACCGCAGTGTGTGATGCTCCCCTCCCTGTGTCCATGTGTCTGTGGTCTATTTGGTTGATCTTTTCAAAAAACCAGCTCCTGGATTTATTGATTTTTTGAAGGGCTTTTTGTGTCTCTATCTCTTTAAGTTCTGCTCTGATCTTAGTTATTTCTTGTCTTCTGCTAGCTATTGAATATTTTTAATCTTGTACCTCTAGCTCTTTCAATTTTTATGATAGGGTGTAGATTTTGGATCTTTCCTCACTTATCATGTGGATATTTATTGCTATAAATTTCCCTCTGGACACTACTTTAAATGTGTCCCATAGATTATGGTATGTTGTGTTTTTGTTCTCACTAGTTTCGAAGAACATCTTTATTTCTGCCTTTATTTAATTGTTTATCCATTTGACATTTGGGAGCCAGTTGTTCAGTTTCCATGAGTTGTGAGGTTCTGAGTTAGTTTCTTAATGCTGAGTTCTAATTTGATTGCCCTGTGGTCTGAGAGACTGTTATGATTTCCGTTCTTTTGCATTTGCGGAGGAGTGATTTACTTCCAATTATGTGGTCAGTTTTAGAGTAGGTGCGATGTGGTGCTGAGAAGAATGCATATTCTGTGGATTTGGGGTGGAGATTTCTGTAGATGTCTATTAGGTCCATTTGGTTGAGATCTGAGTTCAAGTCCTGGATATCCTTGTTAATTTTCTGTCTGTTTGAGCTGTCTAATATTGACAGTGGAGTGTTCAAGTCTCCCACTATTATTGTGTGGGAGTCTAAGTCTCTTTTTAAGTCATTAAGAACTTGGTTTATGTATATGGGTGTTCCAGTATTGGGTGTGTATATATTTAAGATCATTAGCTCTTCTTGTTGTATTCATTCTTTTCCAGTTATGTAATGCACTTCTTTGTCTCTGGATCTTTGTTGGTTTAAAGTCCATTTTATCAGAGACTAGGATTGCAACTCCTGATTTTTTTTTTTTTTTTTTTTTTTTTTTTTTTTTGGTATCCATTTGCTTTGTAAATTTTACAACATCCATTTTTTTAAGCCTATATATGTCCTTGCACATGACATGGGTTTTCTGAATACAGCACACCGATGGTTCTTGACTTTTTAACCAATTTGCCAGTCTGTGTCTTTTGATTGGGGCATTTAGCCCATTTATATTTAAGGTTAATATTGTTATGTGTGAATTTGATTCTGCCATTTTGATGCTAGTTGGTTGTTTTGCCCATTAGTTGATGCAGTCTCTTTATTGTGTTGGTGGTCTTTACCATTTGGTACATTTTTGCAGTGGCTGGTACCGGTTGTTCCTTCTCATGTTTAGTGCATCAATCAGGAACTCTTGTAAGGCAGGCCTGGTGGTGGTGAAATCTCTCAGCAATTGCTTGTCCATAAAGGATTTTATTTCTCCTTTGCTTATGAGGCTTAGTTTGTCTGGATATGAAATTCTAGGTTGAAAGTTATTTTCTTTAAGAATGTTGAATACTGGCTCCCACTATCTTCTGGCTTGTAGGGTTTCTGTGGAGAGATGCACTGTGAGTCTGATGGGCTTCCCTTTGTGGGTAACCTGACCTTTATCTCTGGCTGCCCTTAGCATTTTTTCCTTCATTTCAACCCTGGTGAATCTGACGATTATGTGGCTTGGGACTGCTCTCCTTGAGGTATATCTTTGTGGTGTTCTCTGTATTTCCTGGACTTGAATGTTGGCCTGCCTTGCTAGGTTGGGGAAGTTCTGGATAATATCCTGAAGAGTGTTTTCCAGCTTGGATTCATTCTCTGTCTCACATTCAGGTGCACCTATCAAACATAGATTAGGTTTTTTCACGTAATCCCATATTTCTTGGAGGCTTTGTTAATCTCTTTTCACTCTTTTTTCTCTAATCTTGCCTTCTCATTTTATTTCATTGAGTTGATCTTCAATCTCTGATCTCCTTTCTTCTGCTTGGTCAAGTTGGCTATGGAAATTCGTGTATGTTTTGTGAAGTTCTTGTGCTGTGTTTTTCAGTGCCATCAAGTCATTTATATTCTTCTTTAAGCTGTTTATTCTAGTTAACATTTCGTCTAACATTTTTTCAATGTTCTCAGTTTATTTTCATTGGGTTAGAACAAGGTCTTTCAGCTCAGAGAAGTTTGTTATGTCCCACCTTCTGAAACCTGCTTCTGTCAATTTGTCAGACTCTTTCTGCATCCAGCTTTGTTCCCTTGCTGTTGAGGAGTTGTGATCCATTGGAGGAGGAGAGGTGTTCTGGTTTTTGGTGTTTTCATCCTTTTTGCATCTTCCCATCTTCATGGGTTTATCTACCTGTGGTCTTTGTAGTTGGTGACTTTCAGATGCAGTCTCATTGTGGACATCTTTTTTTTTTTTGATGTTGAAGCTATTTCTTTCTGTTTTTCAGTTTTCCTTCCAACAGTCATGCCCCTCTGCTGTAGGTTTGCAGGAGGTCTACTTCAGACCCTGCTTGCCTGGGAATCACCAAGGAGGGCTGCAGAGCAGTAAAGGTTGCTGCCAGTTTCTTATTCTGTTACCTTTGTCCCGGAAGGGTACCCACGAGATGTCAACCAGAGCTTTCTTTTATGTGGTGTCCCTTTGGATATACAGGGGTTAGGGAGATGCTTGAGGAGACAGTCTGCCCCTTATTGGAGGTCAAGTGCTGTGCTGGGAGCTGCGTTGTTCTGTTCAGAGCTGTTGAGCAGGTACATTGAAGTCTGCTGCAGCGGATGTCATAACCACCTCTTTCCCCAGGTGCTCTGTTCTGGGAAGGTGGGGCTTTATTTATAAGTTCCTGAAGTGCTGTTGCCTTTTTTCAGAGATGCCCTGCCAAGCCAGGAGGTAGTCTAGTCAGTCTGCCAGGAGAGGCATTGCTGAGCTGCTGTGGGCTCTGCCCAGCTGCTATGTAAGCTTCCTTGTGGTTTTCTTTACAGAGGTACGGTTAGAACTGCCTCGGTAATGATGGTCTGCCTCAGCAATGGTGGACTGCCTTGCTAATGACAGACTGTCTCAGAAATGGCAGATTGCCTCCATATTGGCAGACTTCCTCGGTAATGGTAGACTTTCTCAGTAGTGGTAGACTGCCTACGTAATGGCAGATGCCCCTCTCCCCACAGAGCTGGACCATCCCGGGTCCAGTGGTGCTTCCTGTGAAACAATCCAGAGCATTTCAGATTGCTGGTCTTTGTGGGGGTGGGACCTGCCATGCCAGACCACCTGGCTCCCTACTTTCAGCCCCCTCTTTTTCAGTTGAACGGGTGGCTCTGTCTCTCAGGTTGTCCAGGTGCCAGTTGAAACAGCCACCCAGATTTGTATGAGTTTTTGTGCAGAAACCCACGGTGCTGGCTGAAACAGCCATGCTGGAAACTCCTGGTGCTTTTCAGCCAGGGAATCTCCCTGTCTGTGGGCAGTAAAAACTGCAGGAGAAGCACAGTATCTGAAATGGAGTGCTGGAGTGGATGGAAAAGCCCCTGATGGCCTCCATTGGGTAGGCAGTGGGGTTCTCCAGGGATTGCACTTTCCGAGTGAAGCAGTGCCCTATCTTGCCATGGCTCACTCTTCTTGGGCTACACCCACCGTGCAAACAGTCCCATTGAGATGCATCTGGTACCTTGTTTGGAAATGGGGTGATCACTCACCATCTGCACTGCTCTCGCTGGGAACTGCACTCCAAGGCTGTTCCTATTTGACCATCTTGGATCCTTCCTTAGCTTAGCATGAAGAGAAGGGAAGTTGTTCATCTGGCCTGTCCTGGAAATCCCCCCTGGGCCACTGGCCTGCTGGGCTGAGGATCTAGTCTTCTGGGAAAGGGACTTGCCAGGCTCTGGGACAGGCTTGGAAGGCAGCAATTTTCTTCATTAATGTTTTGTTGTTTACACTGTAGACATCTTTCACTTCTTTGGTTAAATATATTCCTACATATTTAATTATTTTTTGCTATTGTAAATGGAATTTCCTTTTAATTCAGTTCTCACATTGATTATTATTTGTGTCTAGAAATGCTACTAATTTTTGAACATTGATTTTGTATCCTGAAAATTTAATGAATTCATTTATCAAATCTAAGAAGCTTTTTCCAGGAGTCTTTAGGGCTTTCTAGACATAAAATCATATTGTCAGAGAACTGTGATAATTTTACTTCCTCATTTTTAATTTGAACCTTTTTGAATTAGATAAAACTTGTTTTCTGGCCTAGCATATGATTTATCTTGGAAAATGTTTTACATGCACTTGATAAGGATGTATACTCTGATGCTGTTAAACAAAATGTTCTATATATGTCTATTATGTCCATTGGTATTCAGAGTTGTTCAATTCTGTTTTTTCCTTATTCATTAACTCTCTGGTTGTTTTGTCTATTATTGAATGTGAGATATTAAAGTCACCTATTATTATTATATTTCTATTTCTTCCTTCAGATCTTTCAATGCTTGCCCTATATTTGAGTATTCTGATGTTGAATGTGTATGTATTTATAATTGATATGTCTTCTTGTTGAATTGGCCATTTTAACATTATGTAATAAACTTTCTTGTCTCCTGTGAGAGTTTTTTTTACCTAATGCATACTTTCTTTTGTATAAATATAGCTATTCATATTCTCTTTCATTACTGTTTACATAGAATATCTGTTCTCCACCCCTCCACTTTCAAACTATGTGCATCCTTAAATAGAAGGTCGGTCTATTTACCAGGTAGTTGGATTTTGTGTTTTCATTCATGTATTATGTCTTTTGATTGGAAAGTTTACTCTATTTACATTGAAAATAATTATAGTTAGGTAAGGATTTACTATTACCGTTGTGTGGGTTGTTTTCTGTCTTTTCTGTAGTTTCCTTTTTTCTTTTCCTGTCTTGCTTTTTTTTCTTTGTGACTTATTGATTTTTGTTGTAATATTCTTTTCTTTCTTTCTTTTTTTGCAAATCTTCTATCGGTATATTCTAAGTTTTTATGCTATTAATTATTCATGATGCACTCTCAAACTCTAAAACATAGATAATATAAATGACAGTTATAACTTGGAATGCACACTGTCATACTTGTTAAAAGGAACCTTGAAGTAAGTTAGTCATCTAATATTGAGAGGTATAAAACTTGCAACAAACAAAAAGGGGTAAAGTGTATTGTCAACTTGAGCCAACAATCTTATGTTTTCAGGGAACATGCAGGGAAGCTTTACATGAAAGTAGGGCTATTTCAGTTTTTGTTTTTAGTAGTGTTGTTTTTGTGGTTAATAATCTACTTTTTCATGCTTAGCAGAATGCTGCAACAAAGTAGGCACTCAAAAAATATTTGTTGAATGCATAAATATGTAAGAGAGTGTATGATCATGAAAGGGTTGTAGTAAAACAGTGAATAAAAGGCTGATGGGCAATATCCTTAGAAGTACAAAAGTACATGTATTTATAGACACTGAGAGATATTTAATATGAAAGTAGTTATTATGCTGCAATTAGTTTAATCCTGTGTAGTATTTCTTAGACTCTTTTATTTAGTGTGTTCTTAGAAATTCTTATGGTAAAATATGTGGTATGAGCACATGCACAGATGTACAATTGTAAATCAGAGAATCAGAAGATTTTGTCCTTTAAAAATAAGAGCAACTTTCTAAAGCTTATCAGAGAACTCTAAGACTTTACTAAATTTTGTGTTTATATGTAAAACCCATAACAAGTAAACAGTGCCTAAAATTTGAGGAAATAACTGAAGACCAGTGACAAAGTTAATTAGATATATGTTTCATTGACTCAAATGGAGAAATTTAAAAAGCTAAATAAATCAGAGTACTAGAATGGCAATGCTTGCTTCTTTTATTTCTCTCTCTGAAGATAAATACTACACATTAAACTCCCATATTTAATAGGTAAGCATGTGAATCCAAATAAAATTTTCAACCACGTTCCACCATTTTCTCCATGTCCTTATTACTCTTGACAACTGAAACATGTCTTGATAGGTCTTCTTGATTCCTTTATGCTGTTTGAATATTTGCATCCTCCTCAAAAAAAAAAAAAAAATGGCCCACAAAGTTGGAGGTGGAGTCTGCTGGAAGGTAATTTTGTCATGGAGGCAGATCCTTCCTGAATTGCTTGGTATCATATCCATGGTAATATGTGAGTTCTTGCTTTATTAGTTCATGTAAGAGCTGGTTATTAAAACAAACCTGGCATAACTTTTCCTCTCTCTCTTACTCCTTCTCTCATCATGTTACATGCCTGCACCCTCTATGTCTTCTGCTATAATTTTAGAATTCCTGGGGTTCTAACCAGATGCAGATGCTAGTGCCATGCTTTTTGAAAATCTTTTAGAACTGTGAGTTTGTTTTTTATACAAATTACTCAGCTTTAGGTATTCCTTTATAGAAGTACAACATGGAGTAATACTGGAAATTTGTACCAGGAATGGGTTGTTGCTAAAAAGACACTTAAAGCTGTGGGAGCAACTTCAAATCTGCGTAATGTGCAGAGGTTAGAAGAATTTGTAGAAGTAGAAGATATAAAGTTTAGAGAAAGTTTGGAACTTATTAGAGACTATTTAAGTGGTTGTGACAAAAATGCTGGTAAAAATACGGATGGTAAAAGCGAGGCTGTTGATATATCGGGTGGAAAAAAAAGAAACTTACTGGGAACTAGAGCGAAGATTACCTTTGTTATGTCTTAGCAAAAATTTAGCTGAATTGTGTCTATGTCTTAGACTTTTTGGAAGACTGAACTTAAGAAGGAAAATGTGGGAATATGGAGGAAGAAATTTGTAAGCAGCCAAGCATTCAATAAGTGGTGTGGCGGCTTTTGACCACTAGGAATATATATGTGACCAAAAGACTGAATTAAACATGGAACTTATATTTAAAAGTAAAGTAGAGCATAAAAGTTCAAAAATTTTTCAGTCTGGCTGTGTAGTAGGGAAGAAAATAGTCTTTACAAACGAGGAATCCAAGGGTGAGGCAGGGTAACCCCTTATGAGAGAAATTAGCATGATTAAAAGTGAGCCAGGTGCTAATATTGAACACAATAGGGAGAAGGCCTTGAAATATTTTCCAAAACCTTCCAGGCTTTTCCTCTCATGAAGGCCCAGAGGCCTAAGAGGACAGATTCATTTGCGGGGTCATAAATAGGGTGCTGTTGACCTATGCCACCTCAGGATGCTGCTCCTTCCATCCCAGCTACTCCAGCTCTATCCAAGGCTTGAAGTACTGCAGGTATATCCTGGGCTGCCACTCCAGAGGGTGCAGTGTCAGCTTGTGACTTGCACTTGGTATTAAGCCTTCAGGCACACATAATGCAATTGTAAAGAAGGTTTGGTGGCTTCCACCTAGATTTTAGAGGATGTATTGGAAAGCCTGAGTGTCCAGGCAGAAGCCTGACACAGGAACAAAGCTTATTCAGAGAAGCTGTACTAGGACAGTGCTAAGAAAAAATGTGGGATTGGAGCTCCCACACAGAGTTCTCACTGAGGCACTGCCTAGTAGAGATGTAGGAATGGGGTTACCACCTTTCAATTCCCAGAATTGTAGAGCATGCACCCTCATCTGGGAAAAGCTGCAAGCATTGTACTCCAATGTTTGAGAGCAACCACATGGGCTGCACCCAACAGAGCCATGAGGGCAAGGCTGCCCAAGGTCTTTGGAGAACAACCCTCACAACAGCGTGCTTAGGATGTGAGAAAGAGTGTGAAGAATTATTCTGGAGCTTTAGGATTGAATTTCTGCCCTGATGAATTTTAAAGTTGTATGGGGTTTGTTGTCTGTTTTATTTGCTAACTTATCCCTTTTGCAATGGGAATGTTTACCCAGTTTCCGTATCACTATTATATCTTGGAATTAGAAACTTATTTTTGTTCTTACAGGCTCATAGCTGAAAGAAACTTGCCTAGCGCCTCAGATGAAACTTTAGGCTTTGGATTCTTGAATTGATGCTCAAATAGGACTTTGGGGAACTATTTAAAAGAAGTAATCATATTTAGCAATGGGAGAAGGGCAATATATTGGGAAGTTCAGGGTTAAAATGACATAGTTTGTTTGCTCTTTCCAAATCTCATGTTGAAATGTGCTTTCCTCCCCGCAATGTTAGAGGTGCCATCTAGTGGGATATATTTAGGTCACATACACATACCTTTCATCAATGCCTTGATGCCTTCTGCATTGCAATCAGTGAGTTCTCACTCTATTAGTTAATCTAAGAGTTGGTTTTTAGGAAGAGTCTGGCACCCTTCCTTTTCCATCTTGCTCCCTGTCTCATCATGTAACATGCATACTTTCCAGTATAATTGTAAGCTTCCAGAGCCCTCACCAAAAGGAGATGCTAGTGCCATTCTTTGTGAATAGTCTTCCTAACCATGGACCAAATAAATTTATTTTCTCTATAAATTACCTAGCGTCAGGTATTCCTTTATAGCAACACAAAATAGACTAAAACAAGTATCTACTAAACGTTTTTTTCTGCCTGTTGATTCCTTGCCTGTCATCACTGTAGAAGCTAAGAATGCCATGTACATATGTTCTAAGTCCTTTTTGAAGCTAAGAATGGCCACCCGACCCAGTTTGAGCAAATTATAAATAAGAACAATACTTCTGGGTGGTGTCTAGTGTTTTTCTTTAAATGGACACTGGAAGTCCATGGGTTTTACCGCAAAGAAAATGGGGTTTCTTTCCGCATTGTGCATTTTAATGTGATGACATGATACTTGAAAGTGCAGCAGCCATTGTGGCCCAGTCAGGGTACCTATTGCCAGTGTTAAAGACAACTCAGCAGAAAACTAAAAGAGCTGGTTGGTATTGCTAAGCCACTGAATCAATCATAAAATTTTCCTTTGAGAAATCTCATTAATAAAACAATAATGTTCCTATAATTTAAGCCATTGTTAATGGGTTTTTTGGTTACATTTTTAAAGAAAGTATCAGTAACTGATTCAACTGTTTTTTTCCCGTGTCTTTCAGTTCATATAAAATAGGCTTCTTCTCTTTCCATTTTTCATAAAATTTTTTTTATCAGAACCACATCTATGATGTCTTTCTTTTTGAAGCCTTTTCTTTCTTCATCTTTCAGAATTAGTTACTCTTCAGGTATATTTGTCATTGATTAAAAAGTATTTATTGAGAACCTACTTTATGACAGACATTATACTAGATGCTAATAATTTATCATTAAAAATGACCTTTAAAAACTTAAAGTCCATAGTACATATAATTGGTTGCTTGCCAGTATCCATTTCTCTATTTATTTATACTAAGGGCCATCATTTTGTTCTGTTGCCCATTATATTAGGCCATTCTTACATTGCTATAAATACATGAAACCATAATTTATAAAAAAAAAATATTTCATTGGCTCATAGTGCTGCAGGCTGTATAGGAAGTATAGTGGGACCTGCTTTTAAAAAGATTTCAGGAAGCTTCCAATCATGGTGGAAGGCAAAGCAAGAACAGGCACTTCACGTGGAAAAAGCAGGAATGAGAGGGAAGGAGAGAAAGAGACATAGCGAGAGATAGATAAATAGATAGATAGACAGATAGAAAGTTAGATAGATAGATAGATAGATAGATAGATAGATAGATAGATAGATGATAGATAGAGAGGTGTTACACACTGTTAAATGACCAGATCACATTTAAACTCAAAGTAAGAGATCACTTATCACTAAACAGATGGCCAAAGCCATTCATGGGAGATACACCTCCACGTTCCAAACACCTCCTAAAAGGGTTCATCGTCAACATTGAGGATTACAATTCCACATGAGATTTGAGTGGGGACAAATATCCAAATTATTTTTGCCTCTGGTTTCTCTAAAATACCATGTGTTTCTCACATTGCAAAATAGAATTTTGCATTTCCAACAGTCCCCAACAGTCTTAACTCCCACAAGCATTAACTCAAATGAACTAAGTCTCATCTGAGACAAAGAAAATACCTTCTATCTATGAGCCTGTAAAAGCAAAAAGAAGTTAGTTACTTCTGAGATACAATGGGGGTATAGACATTGGGAAAACATTGTCATCCAAAAGGGAGAAATCCACCAAAGGAAAGGGGCTGCAGGTCCCACACAACTGAGAGGTGGGCTCCCAAGGCCTTGGGCAACTTTGACCCTGCAGCATTGCCGTTGTTGAGTGCCTACAGGTTTTTTGGGCACAATGCAAGCTGCTAAGGGTCTGGAGAACAGTTGCCCTCTTCTCACACCTCCACTAGGCACTGTCCCATTAGGGACTCTGTGCGGGGGCTCCAACAAAATATTTCCCTTTCACACTGCCTTAATAGAGGTTCTCTCCAAGGGCTCCACTGCTACAGCAAGCTTCTTCATGGTCACACAAAATTTTATGTACATTCTATGAAATCTAGATAGAGATTCGCATACATTCTCCACTCTTGCATGCTGCACATGTACAGCCTTAACACCATGAAGAAGCATTCTTCAAAGTGGCAGCCTGAGCTGTACATGGGCTCATTTTTAGCTATGGATAGAGCATCTGATATGGGAAGCAGTGCTTTGAGGTTGCACGAAGATACAGGATCCTGGATCTGAACAACAACAACAAAAAAACATTCTTTCCTCATAGGTCTCTGTGCCAGTGATGAGAGGGGCTGCTTTGAAGGTCTCTGAAATGCTTTCTAGGCCTTTTCCCCATTGTATTGGCTATCAAAACTTGACTCCCTTTTAACCATACACATTTTTCTAGCAAGTGGTTGCTCCATAGACTGTTTCAACTCTTCTCCTAAAAACGGGATATTTTTTTCACATGGCCAGGGTGCACATTTTTCAAAATTATATGCTGTTCTTCTATTTTAAATATGAGTTCCAGCTTTAAGACATTTCTATACTCTCAGATCTGAGAATAGGTTGTTAGAAGCAGCCAAACCATGTCTTGAACGCTTTGCTGCTCAGAATTTTTTTCCACCAGATACCCTAGGTTGTTTGTTTCAAGTACAAACTTGCACAGATCTCTAGGTCGTGGACAAAATACAACTAAGTTTTTCCACTAAGGCAAAACATGTGACCTTTGCTTCAGTTCCCAATAAGTTCCTTATTTCCATCTGAGACCTCAGAGCTTGGATTTCATTCTTTGTATCACTATGAGCATCTTCATTACAACTGTTTAACCAGTCTCTAACAAATTCCATTTTCCCTCATCTTCCTGTCTTCTTCTGAGCCCTACAAAGTCTTCTAATTTCTGCTTGTTACCCAGTTCTAATGTCACACCCACATTCTCATATATCTTTATAACAATGCCCCAATACTTGGTACCAATTTTCTGTATTAGGCCATTCTTGCATTGCTATAAAGAAATATCTGAGACTAGGTAATTTATAAGAAAAGATATTTAATTAATTCATGGTTCTGCAGGTGGCACAGAATCTGCTTCTTCTGAGTGAGGCTTCAGGAAACTTCCAACCAGGGCAGAAAGTGAAGCAGGAGCAGGTACTTCATATGGAAAAAGCAAAAGCAAGAGAGAGAGACTGTGGAACAAGGTGCCACACACTTTTAAATGACCAGATCCTGTACATTTTGCTCACTTATCACCAAGGCGAAGGATCTTTTTATTATTTTGAGACAGAGTCTTGCTCTGTTGCCCAGGCTGGAGTTCAGTGGCGCGATCTTGGGTACTGCAAACTCTGCCTCCCAGGTTCAAGCAATTCTCTGCCTCAGCCTCCTGAGTAGTTGGGATTAGAGGCACCCATCACCATGCCCTGCTAATTTTTTTTAAATTTTTATTACAGACGGGGTTTCACCATATCAGCCAGGCTGGTCTTGAACTCCTGACCTCATGATCCACCTGCCTTGGCCTCCCAAAGTGCTGGGATTACAGGCATAAGTCACCATTCCTGGCCAGGACCATGCCTTTTATGAGGAATTTGTAGAAATGACCAAAAGATCTCTCGCCTGGCCCCACATCCAATATTGGGAATTACAATTCAACATGATATTTGGGAAGGGACAAACGTTCAAACTGTATCACCCATCCTTCCTCCATATAAGATAGGAGAGTCAAACCATATCTGAAGCTCTAAGTCTAAATCAATGCTGCATTAATTCCTTGCTCAGGTTATTTTGACGGTAATTAATCTAGGGGTAAGAATATCATTCAGTTGATGCAAATAAAATGCAACGAATGGTTTCAAGGAAAATTTTTCTCATTTCAGAAATGACAGTTTATTTTCATTTGGTAGAAATTTTTATATCTGTTTGCAATGCTTGACACTGATGCAGTGACCATCTTTCAACCATAAATAAAGCCAGACTAAAGGCAAATATAAACAAAATATAGAGATAGAAACTAGGTTTTTGATGAGATTGGTGATTTGCTCAATTAACTAACTCTAAAACATACTTTATCTCAAAACCCCTTGTTGTGTAGCATAACACATTCCACTATTGAATAACACAGTTTGAGTCAGGATTTTCAGATATGAAATCGATGATATGATAACTACCATACAGTCTGAGAAAATACAAGGGAAATATGGTAAATGAAAAATAAACTCTATGTAGTTTTGATTTGCATTTCTCTAATGACCAGTGATGATGAGCATTTTTTCATATGTTTGTTAGCTTCATGTATGTTTTCTTTTGTAAAGTGTCTGTTCATATCCTTCACCCACTTTTGAGTGGGCTTATTTGTTTTTTTCTTGTAAATCTGTTTTAGCTCTTTGTAGATTCTGGATCTTAGCCCTTTGTCAGATGGGTAGATTGCAAAAATTTTTTCCCATTCTATTGGTTGCCGATTCACTCTAATGACTGTTTCATTCACTGTGCAGAAGCTGTGGAGTTTGACTAGGTCCCATTTGTCTATTTTGGCTTTTCACGCCAGTTAGAATGGTGATCATTAAAAAATCGGGAGACAACAGATGCTAGAGAGGATGTGGAGAAATAGGAACACTTTTACACTGTTGGTGGGAGTGTAAATTAGTTCAACCATTGTGGAAGACAGTGTGGCGATTCCTCAAGGGCCTAGAAATTGAAATTCCATTTGACCCAGCAATCCCATTACTGGGTATATAT
>CAUYLG010072801.1:0-11679 GCA_963573385.1 Cacajao melanocephalus | reverse complement strand
ATACAAAAATTAGCTGGGCGTGGTGGTGCGCGCCTTTAGTCCCACCTACTTGGGAGGCTGAGGCAGGAGAATTGCTTGAACCCGGGAGACGGATGTTGCAGTGAACCGAGATAACTGCAGTCTAGCGACAGAGCGAGACTCTGTCTCAAAAACAAAAACAAAAACAAAAAACAAAAACAAACAAACAAAAAACAAACCAGGAAACATTTCTCCCAAGGATGAACTGCAGCTATAAAATACAATGACCCCCTTCGAGTGACAATTGCTTTAAATCACAAACTATCACAAACTTTGCTGTTTGACATTAGATTAGTGAAGAATCCCAATCTTGCCTGGCGTATCTGTCCTGACTGAGTAGCAGACTTGGTTTCCAATTCGGACAGAGCTTCAGGTAAGGATTTCCTGAACATCACATTTGACGTTATTTTGTGCGTGTGTGTGTGTTCGTCTCAAACGACGGAGTTTTGCTCTTTGTTGCCCAGGCTGGAGTGCAGTGGCGGGATCTCGGCCTCGACGAATTTTTGTGCTTCTTTAGTAGAGACGGGGTTTCACTATCTTGGCCAACATAGTCTTGATCTCCCGACCCGCCCTCCTCGGCCTCCCATTAGAAGTGTGAACAAGCGCACCCGGCCAGACTTACTTTACCTATATAAAAATGAAATCTCGGTGTGTTATCTAATGTGGAGCGCAAGCTATTACGGACGGTCCACTTTCTCACACCACGTTCACCAGAATGCTACTACAGGAGTACCTGAAAGAACCTCTCTCACGTTTTTCGCGGTTACATAAAACAACACATAGCGTTCCAGCAACACGCTTACTAAAAACAAAATTAACACTACACGTTATTTAAGAACATACTTAGCCCGTCTGTTTTTGAAACCCGTATTGTTCCCCCAAGAGGGGGTGCACCGTTCCTGGAAGTACTGCAATACCAGGTCGATGCGTGGAGTGGACGGAGCAAGCTCCTATTCCATCTCCTACTTCCAAAAATCCATTTAATATATTGTCCTCGGATAGAGGACGTATCAGATATTAAACTGATAAGAACAGATACTACACTTGATCTTAGCCAAAAGGCCGAGAAGCGATGCTTCTGTTGGCCTCTTCTTGGCGGCCTTAGCCTATCCTTCCTTTTTACACTTATGGTAACTTTCTAAGCATTAATTGTTAAATTATTTTCCAATACATTATATTTCTTGAACACATTTTTCGTTATTCTTTCTTCACAGAAGTGGCTTTTTTGAAAATAGATCTATTTAAGCGTCCTGTACTTCTTCACCCGCCTGCCCTCTGCTCATATTGTTTTGCATAAACCCGCCCTTGTGCTTTTTTGGGATCTTGGGATTGGTCCACATATCCGTCGTGGATCCGTCCTCCTTTTCTCCCCCCAGTTGTGCTTTAGTCTCCCAGCCTAGAGGTTTTTGGGCGCTCCAGGGGGCGGCGGGGCGGTGCTGCAGGTGGCAGCACCCCTCTCCGGGACCTTTCTTCCGAGAAGCACGGCGCGTTTTCAAAGCACAGGTTTTGGAGTACAAAAAGGGAGGTTGGGCTCCCTGCTCGCCAGTTCCTGACTTAATGGCCTGAGGCTCGTTACTTAGGCTCCTGTCTCCTCCCCAGTTAAACGGGGAAATGGTGACGCGCACTCTCCGGGGTTTGTGAGAACTGAGGCCTTAGAGTCGAGGCTCGACCCGCACCTTGCATTTGTACTATCCACCAGCAATCGTCTGGCCCTTCACGGAGAGGGAAACGCCCTGAGAAAGCCGTTTCGGAGGTTCCTGATCGTCAAACCAGGGATCCCGCGGTGGGAGAAAGGTGCTGGCGCCTCAGCTCCCTTGTCCTCGGACCCACGCAATCCTTAGAGTTGTTTTCAGGCGGATCAGCAACGCCGCAAGGCCGCCCACCCGGAAGTCCGACCGACAAACCAAAGGGCCTCTCCTCCAAGGCAGAGGCAGGATCCTTAGAGGATTTGGGGGAAGGAGAAGGAGGAAAGTGTAGGTAAAATTGAAATGGAGCGATTTTTAAAAATCGATCAAACCAAACCTGTCAGAATGAAAGGGAATAATATGAGGCCTTGGCTGAGAAGAGACTTAAGATCTTGCTATGTTAATATAAATGTGGATCGTTCTGTTGGAAACTCCTTAACCTGGGTTGGAAAAAGAGGTGGTGTCTGAATCAAGACGTCTTTCGTGACAGATCCTCCATGCAGGAGTGGGGCGTTACATTCTCACTGATAAAATTTCAACCAGCAGGCTGGGCACGGTGGCTCACGCCTGTAATCCCAGCACTTTGGGAGGCTGAGGGATTTCTCCATGTTAGGCTGCTCTTGAACTCTCTACTTTAGATAATCCGCCCGCCTTGGCCTCCCGAAGTGCTGGGATTACAGGTGTGAGCCACCAAACCCAGCCTTTTTTTTTTTTTTTTTTTTTAATTAAGATGGAGTCTTGCTATGTTGGCCAGGCTGATCTCAAACTCCGGGCCTCAATTGATCACCCCCCTCAACCTCTCCAAATGCTCAGATTACAGGCTTGAACAAGGGCATCTTGCTTTTTTTTTTCTTTTCTTTTTTGAAGAAGAGAATGTTACAAACTTGTTGAAAAATTCACGCTTTGAATGAAGAGACCTTCCAAACAGGCTTTGTGTAAGCAACATGGATGTTTATTCACCTGGGTGCAGGTAGGCTAAGGCCGAAAAGGACATTAGCAAAGGGCACTGGGATAGCATTTGGTTTTATAGGTTTGGGTAGTTTTTTGAGGAGCAGGGGTGTTGCAGAGTAAGTTCAGTTACACTGGTGGGGGTTAGGGGCAAGGAGTATACATGACCACAAGTTCAGTTACAATGACAGGGTTGGGTGAGAAGTATTTACATTATCATAAGAACAGTTAAGATGGCAGGCAGGGTTGGGTGAGGGGCTTGTCCCGGGAAGCTCCGCTGCAATGGCGAAGGCAGGCAGTGGGTGGGAGACATGAGCTGAGGCAAGCAGGACTTCAGACTTTCAGGCTCCAGGCTTGCATATGGAGACCTGACAAAACTTTTTCTTTCTCTCATTCTCTTTCTCTTTCTCTCTTTCTCTCTCTCTCTCTCCCCTTCTCTCTTTCTCTCTCTCTCTCTCCTCTCTTTTTCGCTTTCTTTTTCTTTTCTTTTTTTTTTTTTTTTAAAAAAAAGAGACAAGAGTTTCACTATGTTAGCCAGGCTGGTCTTGAACTTCTGACCTCGTGATCCACCCGCCTTGGCCTCCCAAAGTACTGGGATTACAGGTGTGTGCCACCACACCTGGCTCTTTCTTTCTTTATTGAGATAGAGTCTCACTCTGTCCCCCGGGCTGGAGTGCAGAAGTGCAGTCTTGACTCACTGCAACCTCTGCCTCCTGGGTTCAAGCAATTCTGCCTCAGCCTCCAGAGTAGCTAGGATTACAGGTGCACACCACCATGCCTGGCTAATTTTTGTATCTTTAGTAAAGACAGGGTTTCACCATGTTGGCCAGGCTGGTCTCGAACTCCTGACCCCAGGTGATCCACCTGCCTCCACCTCCCAAAGTGCTAGGATTACAGGCTTGAGCCACCGTGCCCGGCCTCATTTTTATTTTTTATTTCTTTTTTTGAGACAGGGTCTAGCTCCAACCTCTGCCTCCCAGGTTCAATTGATTCTGCCACCTCAGCCTCCTGAGTAGCTGGGACTAGAGGTGCCTGCCGCCATGCCTGGCTAATTTTTGTATTTTTAGTAGAGATGGGGTTTCACCATGTTGGCCAGGCTGGGTTTTTCATTTTTATTGCATCCTCCAATTCTTCTGAGAATTTGTTGAATGCTTTCCCCAAATCAGTGCATATTTGCCTTATATGATTTTGCATGCAATTTTGGGGGGGAATTCTTGGAGCCCCACTGAAGCCCATTCAAATAATCTACACATTAACAACCACAGATGCAGAGAGACAGGAGAACCTGACGGAAGGTATCCAAACATCTAGAAAAAAGGCCACATCAATCTGAAAAGGGCTGGCCAGACACGAAAGAACAGGATCTGTGGGCCATTGTGGGCAGCCTTGGTGAAGGGCTGACCAGGAGTATCTTTGGCTCCAGGACTTGATTGGCTATCCTGGGCCCATATTCCCTCGTGGTTGTAAGAGTTAAAGAAAGAGGAAGGCTGGGCATGGTGGCTCACGCTTGTAAACCCAGCACTTTGGGAGGCCGAGGTGGGCAGATCATGAGGTCAGGAATTTGAGACCAGCCTGGCCAACATGATGAAACCCTGTCTCAAAAAAAAAAAAAAAAAAAAAGGAAAGAGCTGGGTGCGGTGGCTCATGCCTGTAATACCAGCACTTTGGGAGGCCGAGGCAGGCGGATAACGAAGTCAGGAGTTCGAGACCAGCCTAGCCAACATGATGAAACTCTGTCTCTACTAAAAATACAAAAATTAGCTGGGCATGGGGGCATGCACCTGCTATTCTAGCTACTCGGAAGGCTGAGGCAGGAGAACTGCTTGAACCTGGGAGGCAGAGGTTGCAGTGAGCCAAGATCCCAACACTGCACTCCAGCCTGGGACAGAGCGAGACTCCATCTCAAGAAAAAAAAAAAAAAAAAAAAAGGAAAGAAACATGAAATTCGGCTTAACAGTCAAACACAGGTTTGTTTTAGAGAAATAAACCTGAGAGAGGCTGGCCAATTTTGGTCAGGAGCATTCTCTCCTACAGACTAAGAGTATGTATTGGTTTTAGGGTGAGGGGCCTTATCACTGTAAGGGTAGCCGAGAGAAAGAGGAATAGACCCAAAGTCAGGCAAGAAAGTTTTATTAACCTGCTGGGCTGCTCTGTAACAGAGGAGGCAGCCCAGAGGTTACAAAACAAGGGGTTTATATAGGGTGAGAGGTGCATAATTTATCCACTGGTAACAGGCACAGCTATAGTTTGTTAACTTGTAACAGACCTACAATGCATCATCCTGTGACTTTTGTGGCGGCAGTCTTTTAAAAAAAGAGAGAAACCAGGAGTTTTTTTTACAGATATGTGTCAAACAGGAATTTACAAGTATAGATAACCAACATATGTTTTCCCAGTCCTCCCTTGAGCTGCCCGTGCTGCCTGGATGGCTGTTATCAGGCTTTGTTTAATTATAGCATGTCTGGCAGCCTTGATGTGGTGCCCAGGTAGGGGTTCAGGAATGCAGCTGGAGAGCAATGGAGAGGAGGAAGGGGTCAGCCTGCGCAGCTTGTCCCTAACAATCACAAACTCCGAATATTTCTGTGTTGGGGAGAAGTTTATGGCGGGGTTGGAACATCTCTGGGTGGAGGGGAGGTTATCCTGGGGCTGACATCTTTCTGGCTGGTGGGGAGGTTATCTCATGGCTGGCATGTCTCTGGTCAGGGAGGGGTTTGGAATGTTTCTGATCGGAGATGTCATTTGTGGTTTATGGTCATGCTGATATTAACCATTAGACTGATGCCCTTTGGATTTAGGCAGTTTTTGACAATTGCCTAAAACGACAGTGCTTGTCCAAGATGGCAATACTCTGCTCTGTCAGTGGTGACTCTGGCTTGGAGTTGGGCAGGTCCTGGGAAAGAAAGATTGGTGGCTGGGCGTGGTGGCTCACCCCTGTAATCCCAGCACTTTGGAAGGCCAAGGCGAGCAGATCACTTAGGATTTGAGACCAGCCTGGCCAACATACCTAAACCCCATCTCTACTAAAAGTACAAAAATTAGCCGGCATAGTGGCATACACCTGTAATCCCAGCTACTCAGGGGACTGAGGCAGAAGAATCACTTGCATCTAGGAGGCGGAGGTTGCAGTGAGTTGAGATCATACCATTGCACTCCAGCCCGGGTAGAGCAAGACTTGGTCTCCAAAAAACTGAAAATAAAAAGATAAATAATAAAAATACAAAATGAAAGAAAGAAAGAAATACTGGCGTATCCGTTGGCCATCAACCTTACCCTTGCTAATTTTATCAGGTCCCTGATCTCTAGGAATTAGCTTTGACCTCCCGGGCTCAAGCCATCCTCTCAAGTACCTTAGCCTCCCAAGTACCTAGGACTGCAGGCATGCACCACTACGCCTGGCTAATTTTTATTTTTTGTAGAGATGGGGAC
The DNA here is from genome assembly GCA_963573385.1 of Cacajao melanocephalus. Classification (NCBI taxonomy): domain Eukaryota; kingdom Metazoa; phylum Chordata; class Mammalia; order Primates; family Pitheciidae; genus Cacajao; species Cacajao melanocephalus. The sequence goes on along the minus strand of CAUYLG010072801.1, from coordinate 5,602 downwards.
TTGCTATGTTGCCCAGGCTGGTCTTGAACTCCTGGCCTCAAGCAATCTTCCTGCCTTCACTTCCCAAAGTGCTGAGATTACAGGCATGAGCTACCATGCCTGGCCAGGAATTTGAATTTTCTCCCTTTATTCACACTCTGCTGAAATGTCCCATGTAGGGCCCTGGCTTTCCTTCCCATCTGTTCCCTGGTGATGACTGATTCCAGGTCTCTAGCCTGCTGGTCAATGGTGCCAGGCACCATTCCAGGTGCTTTATATTTATTAACAACCTCAAGAGATAAGTAGGTGCTTTTAATGTTCCTTTTACAGAAGAGGAGACTGAGGCACTGTGGCCAGGTGATTTTCTTAAGGTCACACAGTCAGTAAATGGCAGAGGCAGACACCAACCCCAGCCAACCTGGCTCTGGAGCCCACATCCTAACCTTATACCATACTGCCTGTGTGACTCTCCTTGGGTGTCTGGGAGGCCTCTCAAACTCGGTATGTCCAGAATGATTGATTCTTTCCTGCCTCTGCTGGAACATCCTTTTTTTTTTTTTTCCCCCAGTATCGATGATGTCTGGCCATGCTGCCCAGGCTTGTCTGGAACTCCTGGTCTTGAGCAGTTCTCTTGCCTTGGGCTTCCAAAGTGCTGGGATGATAGGTGTGAACCACTGTGCCTCGCTGTCCTTTGTTTCCTTCCTCTCCCCTCTCCCCGCTCATCAGCCAATCCTGTTGTTTCTGCCTCCAGAATGCACTCTGAATCATTAGTCCCTTTTATGTCATCTCTTGTTTCCTCAGCCTTGACCTTTTTGCCCAAGTCTCCCTATCATCTCTTACAGGTCTCAGCTCAAGCGGCACCCCTTCAGAGATGCCTTCCCTGACCACCTTTTTTTTTTTTTGAGACAGAGTTTTGCTGTGTCGCCCAGCCTGGAGTGCAATGGCATGATCTTGGCTCACTGCAACCTCCACCTCCCAGACTCACGTAATTCTCCTGCCTCAGCCTCCTGAGTAGCTGGGCTTACAGGTGTGCACCACCATGCCCTGCTGATTTTTTTATTTTTTTATTTTTTTAATTTTATAAAGATGGGGTTTCACCCTGATGGCTGGGCTGGTCTTGAACTCCTGACCTCAGGTGATCCACCCACCTCAGCCTCCCGAAGTGCTAGGATTACAGGCGTGAGCCACTGCTCCCGGCTGATTTTTTTTTTTTAATTTTATTTTTTTACTTCCTTGACCGGGAATTTTTGTATTTTGCTTTTTTTTTTTTTTTTTTGAGGCGGAGTTTCGCTCTGTCCCTCAGGTTGGAGTACAGTGGTGCAATCTCAGCTCACTGCCATCTTCGCCTCCCAGGTTCAAACAATTCTCCTGCCTCAGCCTCCCAAGTAGCTGGGATTACAGGCATGTGCTACTATACCTGGCTATTTGGCTTTTTGTATTTTTCTTTTCTTTTCTTTTTTTTTTTTTTGAGATGGAGTCTCACTCTGTTGGCCAGGCTAGAGTGCTATGGTACCTTCTCTGCGAGCTCCACCTCCCAGGCTCAAGCAATTCTCTTGCCTCAGCCTCCCAAGTAGCTGGGATTATAGGCACCTGCCACCACACCTGGCTAATTTTTTGTATTATTAATAGAGACAGGATTTCACCATGTTGGCCAAGCTGGTCTCAAACTCCTGATCCACCTGCCTTGGCCTCCCAAAGTGCTGTGATTACAGGTGTGAGCCACCGGGCCTGTTTTTTTTTTTTTTTATAAGATGGGGTTTCACCATGATGGCCAGGCTGGTCTCAAACTTCTGACCTCAGGTGATCCACCCACCTCGGCCTCCCAAAGTGCTAGGATTACAGGCAGGAGCCACCGCGCCCGGCCTGTGTTTTTTTTGATATGGAGTTTTGCTTTTGTTGCCCTGGCTGGAGTGCAATGCTTTGAACTTGGCTCACTGCAGCCTTTGCCTCCTGGATTCAAGCAATTCTCCTGCTTCAGCCTCCATAGTAGCTGGGATTACAGGCATGTGCCACCATGCCTGGCTAATTTTGTATTTTTAGTAGAGCTGGTGTTTCTCTGTGTTGGTCAGGCTGGTCTCGAACTCCCAATCTCAGGTGATCCGCCTGCCAAAGTGCTGGGATTACAGGCACGAGCCAGCCATGGTGCTTGGGCTGATTTTTGTATTTTTAGTAGAAACGGGGTTTCACCATGTTGGCCAGGCAGGTCTCGAACTCCTAACCTTAGGTAATTCACCCACCGTGGCCTCCCAAAGTGCTGGGATTATAGGCATGAGCTGCCACGCCCAGCAATATTTATATATGTATGTATATATATGTGTGTGTGTGTGTGTGTGTATGTGTATATATATATGTTTGTTTTTTGTTGTTTCAGATGGAGTCTCATTCTGTCGCCAGGCTGGAGTACAGTAGTGTGATCTCAGCTCACTGCAACCTCTGACTCCCTGATTCAAGCAATTTTCCTGCCTCAGTAGCTGAGATCACAGGCATGTGCCACCATGCCCAGCTAAGTTTTGTATTTTAGTAGAGACGGGGTGATTTCACTACGTTGTCCAGGATGGTCTTGATCTCTTGACCTTGTGATCCACCCGCGTCGGCCTCCCAAAGTGTTGGGATTACAGGCTTTGCTGGCAAATGTAAATCCCAGGGAGTCTGAAAGTCAGCATTGTTGACTTTTTGGACTGTACAGTTGTTTAAGGGGTGGTAGGGGAGAGGGGCTGTCCTGTACGCTGTGGGATTTGGCACCATCCTTGGTGTGTACCCACTGGATGTCAGTAGTATATACCTCCCCTCTCTAAGTTGTGACAGCCAAAAATGTCTGCAGACATTGCTAAATGTCCCCTAGGGAGCAAAACCCCCCTTGGCCGATAACCACTGCACTGTTTTAAATAATATTCAATTGTTTGTTCGGCTGTCTCATTTTGTCTCTCCTCCTTCCTCTGGGATGTAACCAAACAGCAGTCAACAAAGAGCAAGGCCTTGGTTTTTCTGGTGAGCACATTGTGCATTTGAGATAGAGGAGTTTGTTGGTGCCTTTTACTAAGGTGGGGAGATGGGGTTGAGCGGGGGAGCAGGGGAAGGGCAGGGAATTAAGGAGCTGTATGTCCCATTGGACATCAAGTGGGAGGTTTGGTGTATCTGGAGCTTAGGGAAGATGTCCTGGCTAGAGACATTGTAGTCCGAGTCATTAATGTACAGAAGAAATGTGAGGAGCCAGGCCTCAGTCATCCTGGCTTTCTCCTCCATTTCTCCATATTGTCCCAGTCTCATTTCTTTCTGCAACCTCCACCTCCCAGGCTCAAGCAATTCTCGTGCCTCAGCTTCCCAAGCTACTTGTGCACCCAAGTAGCTGGAATTACAGGCGTGTGCCACCACACCTGTCTAATTTTTGTATTTTTAGTAGAGACAGGTTTTGCTATGTTGGCCAGGCTGGTGTCAAAATCCTGACCTCAGGTGATCTGTTGCCTTGGCCTCCTAAAGTGCTGGGATTAGAGACATGAGCCACCGTGCCTGCCTCCCTCATTTATCTTTTAGCATAAGTAGGTATTGAGTTTTCACTTGAATTTATTTGCCAAATGGTAAAAACAGTATTTGCAGAAGACTTTGTTATATATCAGACACTTCAAATGACTCCTGCTTGGCCCCTACATTAGCCTCACTCTAGCTTTGGTTTCACCACCTTGTTAGATTATCTGGATTAGAGTAACAGTGGCCTCCAGACTCCTAGAGCTAATAGCCTGGTCTAGTGGTTAAGCCCCTGGGATCTTGGCAACTGACCTCCCTCCCTTCCCCTATTCTCTCTCTAACTCTGTGAAAGTGGTCAAAGTTGCTTATCTTCTCTGCCTGTTTCTTCGTCTATCCAAGAAAGCTTCTGGCAGGTGTCTCCTGGGGTTGGTGAGAGGGTGACATGGGATAATGCAAACATAGTGGCTGGTGTGTAGCAAAGCTCAACACCTGTTTGCAGTTATTTTCAGTCTCAGTCACCACCTGACATTTTGAGACTGAGTTTCGCTTTTTGCCCAGGCTGGAGTGCAATGGCGCCATCTCTGCTCACTGCAACCTCTGCCTCCTTAGTAGCTGCGAATATAGGCACGTGCCACCGTACCTGGTTAATTTTTGTATTATTTTTTGAGGTAAGTCTTGCTGTTGCCCAGGCTGGAGTGCAATGGCTTGGTGTCAGCTCATTGTAACCTCCGCCTCCCGGGATCAAGTGATTCTCCTGTCTCAGCCTCCCAAGTAGCTGGGACTACAGGTGCCCACCACCATGCCCAGCTAATTTTTGTACTTTCAGTAGAGACAGGGTTTCACTATGTTGGCCAGGCATCTCAAACTGCTGACCTTGTGATCTGCTTGCCTCAGCCTCCCAAAGTGCTGGGATTACAGGCATGGGGCGCTGCACACGGCTATTAATTTTGAGGCAGAGTTTCATTTTTGTTGCTCAGGATGGAGTGCAAAAGCGCCATCTCAGCTCCCATCTGCCTCCCGGGTTCAAGTGATTCTCCTGCCTCAGCCTCCTGAATAGCTGGAATTTCAGGTGGCAAGTGCCTTTAATCCCAGGTGCTCGGGAGGCTGAGGCAGGAGAATCGCTTGAACCTGGGAGGCGAGGTTGCAGTGAGCCAAGATGGTGCCATTGCACTCCAGCTTGGGCAAGCGAGATTTTGTCTCAAAAAAAACCAAAACGACCAAATAAAACAAAAAAAACCGGCCAGATTCAGTTGTCTGTAATCCTAGAACTTTTGGAGGCAGAGGTGGGTGGACTGCTTGAACTTAGGAGTTTGAAACCAGCTTGGGTAACATGGTGGAACTCTCTACTAAAAACACAAAATTAGTTGGGCATGCTGGTGTGCACCTGTGGTTCCAGCTATTCAGGAAGCCGAGGTGGGAGAATCGGATGCCCAGGGTGCAGTGAGCTGTGATCACACAAATATTCTCCAACCTGGTAACAGAGCATGACTATCCGAAAAAATTGAGCTGCTGACCTAAGCATACACAACTCTCTACCCCACAGTATCCACAGGTTGGCACTGTCCCTGTGCTCTCCCTTCTTTCCCAAGACCAGTGAAAAAGCAGTATTTGGAAGGTGGGAAGGTCACTCGAGGTCAGGACCAATCCTGGCCAGCCTGGCAAACATGGTGAGATTACACCTGTACTGTATTCCCAGTCGCAGCTGCTAGTGAATGTCAGGTAGGTTTGCTTGAGCCCTGAAGCTTCAAGTTGCAAGCTTGTTATATTACTGCACCTCAGGACTGGGCAAGAGGGACTGTCTAAAGAAAAAACCTATGTTGAGGTGTCACACACACCAAGATAGATATTCTGCTCAAATGGGGTTATTCATCTAACATAATGCCTACCACCAGGCAAACCCTGTCAGATGTCCTTGAGCATGATGGGAAACCCAGTTTCTCATGGAAATTTACACATTAGTGGTAGGAGATGCAAAAAACAAAACTAAACCTCAAGACTATGTAATTGATTATTTTATTAATTTCACCAACAACCAATATTAACAAATTGAAATTGACAGCAACTCAAAGCAACTTGTTCTGCAGTGTAGAGCAGGGTTCTGAATGAGCTACTTACATGGAACATAAAATTTGCAATGTGCATAAAGACCCAAAGGCTCATT